>OY821517.1:255283506-255528506 GCA_963682025.1 Cordilura impudica
AATTTTTAATTTTTAATTTTTAATTTTTAATTTTTAATTTTTAATTTTTAATTTTTAATTTTTAATTTTTAATTTTTAATTTTTAATTTTTAATTTTTAATTTTTAATTTTTAATTTTTAATTTTTAATTTTTAATTTTAAATTTTTAATTTTTAATTTTTAATTTTTAATTTTTAATTTTTAATTTTTAATTTTTAATTTTTAATTTTTAATTTTTAATTTTTAATTTTTAATTTTTAATTTTTAATTTTTAATTTTTAATTTTTAATTTTTAATTATTAATTTTTAATTTTTAATTTTTAATTTTTAATTTTTAATTTTTAATTTTTAGTTTTTAATTTTTAATTTTTAATTTTAATTTTTAGTTTTAATTCTTAATTTTTAAAGGGTATTTTTCTTTAAATTGTACTTTTTTTTAAAAGTACCTATTTTTGCAAAAGAGGCTAATTTTTTAAGTTGTTTTACTTTTTAGCGTAATATTTGTTTTTTTCATATTGGCGATTTTCTTTATTATATTGTGATAACGATAAAAAAATATATGCAGTATAAATAAACACACAACTAGAATATGTACAGCAATAAGAAGAATTACAACATATACAACATATATAAACATATATAAACCTGCTCCCTTCGAAGATTACACGTCTTGTTAAGTGGGATACCGAATTTAATAAATATAAGCATATACATGTCTTAAGACATTTACAGCTGTGTTCAACATACTAGGATTACTGGTACACAATAATTTCGCAAGCTCAGTTTGTTAGTGTAGGAACTTGCAAATCATGCGATCTTCTAACGGTGCCTAGAATGGAATGTAAAAAGTAAAACACAAAGGATTAGTTCATGATAGCTATTATGTATATGATGTAACTCGTTCATTTCAATATTTTTCCTTGATCGGAATAGATCAAAAATATGGCAGTGCTTTATCAATATGAGTGCTTTATCAATATTAAAAGTGGTATAATTTTAAATTCTTAAAAAAAGTGAAAACTATGTATGGAAATCTAATGCAAGAACGTGTTATATAGTTTTTAATTCAAATCCTTTGAAAACAAGAGAAACTTATAGGAAAATTGGAGAAATTTGGGCTGCTCTTGCCAAATGATCACAAATGCCTTAGCATATAAAATCAAGGCCGAAATGAGTGGCCGCAAGCGTAAAACATAGAGTTTGGATGACCGACGCATAGTATGATATAGCAAAAGTGACCCTTCGGCGTCTTCAAAAAATATACGAGCGGACCTCAATCTTGCCGTGAGTACTGTTACATTCCGTAGGCGCTTGTTAGAGAACAATTTATTCCCAAGAAGTCTAAGAAATGTCCCATTGTTTACAAAGAAATAGATTGCTGCATGATTAGTGTTTGCCCAAGACAACATCAACTGGCCGAAAGAAAAATGGAGGAATATGTTGCGAAAGGACAAAATCAAATCGTCTTATTTGGTGGAACTGGTTCTAGAAAATATGTCCGACGTCCGCCCAATACAGAATACAGAGGGCAATATACAGAAAAAACTGCTAAACATGGTGGTGCAAAAATATTATATGGAGAAGCTTCTCATACAACGGAGTTGGTCCAATTCATCTAATTTGGGGAATCATGGGTAAGAGAGTGTATGTGGGAATAATGGACGAAGTGATGCTGGCATATACAGAATGGAATTTGCCACTAAGATGGGTGTACCAACAAGATAATGACCTGAAACACATGAGTAAATTGGCAAATGGGGAGACGTTAAGAAATATGTTTCAGAGAAAAGACAGTCAAATGCTGAAGAGTTATGGAACGTTGCGCGATGCACGGCACCAAATCTCGTTAAATTGATGTCAAGATCTTGTTAATTCCATGCCTCGGAGATGTGTTGCAGTCATCAAAAATAGGGGTCATTTAACTAAATACCAAAAGTATTTAAATTTTTATAAGATAATTGGCATCCAATATGCTTTTTTATTTATAACTATTTAGCCTAGCCCTTATACTCCTATTTTTTAGAACAGTGAACATTTAAATAATTTCGCGTAGATAGATTTTTATTTTATTTTTATAGTTTAATTTGAGTTGTGATTTATACCCTGTTTCCATAACATAATCCGTCACAGACGAACGAAAATTTGTATGAAGAACAAAAACAATATACACAGAAATTGTCGGTCGTTTGTGACGAATTGTGTTATGGAAACAGGGTATTAGTCTAAAAATAAGAGAATAAAATCTTTATTTAATTTATCTTAAAAAATAAATAAAATTACGCTTTGTTGTTTAAAAATTTTAACCTTGTTTTTTAATTGAGGACACTCTTATTTTTATGAACACCACTGTATATGTGGGGGGTATAAAAACAAAAGAAATTTAATGCTGTTGGAGCCCTTTTAACAGCTTATATTTCAAAATGGCACAACCGCTTTTGTCGGCTAGTATCTCGTGGCATCTTGTTTAATTATAAATAATGATATTATTTGTAAAATTAAGTAAGATTCAACAAACTTATTTTGCCGATATTATTCATTATAAACCTTTTTGAAATAAAACGAAAAAGTTGTTATTTTTATTGTAGATTTCTTTATGCTAAAAACGTTTTTATTTACACACAATTGAATCAATTTGTAAAAAAAAACTTTTAAACAAGTTTCATTCTTGTAAACAGTGAAAATGACAAAAAAGCAACAGCATATTTTTTTTGCCATAAATAAGTTTTATTTCATTTACATCTCATTTTTCTTCCCCGAACAACAAACCATTTGGTTGTGTTGATGATGATTGGGATGTGGGTTAACCACAAAGTGGTAATATAAATTATGCGGATCTACTTGTGGTTTGTAACATTTAAAAAAGAAAGGTATGTTCATTCAAAAACATGATGTTACCCTTAAACAATAAATACTACAAAAAGCAAAAGTAAAAAATTTGGATGTAAATATTATGGACTGGTATGTGAATTTTTAAGCAATCTGGGCCCATAGTCCCATGTGAGAAAAACTAATCGTACCAAACTCATTTTCTCCAATATCTCGGAGAAGAAAAAATTTTTTTTTGTATTGAATTGTTAGTAAAAAATTACAAAAAACACTTTTCTCTTTCAAAAATGGACTTTCAAATCCGTTGGTGTCGTGAAATTATTGTTGTTTTAAAGAAAAATCTTGTTTACCTTGATAATCATTAATTTCGGATAAGTCTTAGTTACAACCTTGTTCGGTGCGGTCATTACTGAACATATTTTATTTACTTATTTGTTTATTTAGCTTATAATTACAAATTATAAGATAAATTTGTTCGAGCAATAGCTACGCAGGCCTTCAGCTCAATATACTTAAATTATATAAGTATAAGTAATATGTCATAATATTTGTTTACAATTGATATATAGCTTATATTTCTTTATATAAATTCGTATTTTTTAAGAACTTGGTTAATAGGATAATATTTTCTGAGGAGGGGTTATATAGCGGATATAAGGGGTCGTTATTTCGGAATAGGGATGTTCTGGTATTACTTGTTGAAATACAGTCGCAAAGAAAATGTGATGGAGATGTTGGAAAATTTATGTTACAGTTACAAAATGGAGTGTGATTTATGTTAAATAGAGACCCATGTGAAACTCTGGTGTGTCCCAGACGAAAACGTTGGAATTTAATACAATCTGATCGGATAATATTTGTTTGCAAATCGGGTAGATAGTTGTAAATAGTTTTACGACTATAATTGATATTTTGATACCATGTAGAAGTTGAGCTAAAGATATTGTTGCTATCAGTGTTAATATATTGGTTGTTAATTAGTCTTTCTATATCTCTTCGATTGAAATTTTGTGTCGATTGCAAGGGTTGTCTTTCGGCGTTTCTTGCGGCATAATCCGCAAGTTCGTTTCCTTGAATTTTGCTGTGTCCTGGAACCCAAATCAGTGTTATATCTGGGTATCTTTCAATAAGTATGTTTCTAATGTTAGAAATATAATACTCATTGTTCGATATGTTGAGAATTGATTTAAGTGAAGAAAGAGAGTCGGAGCATACAGCAAATTTTCCTTTAGTGTTCTTTATATATTCAAGAGCTTCATTAATTGCTATCAGTTCTGCCGAATAAATTGAGCTGTATAAGGGTAAATGTGAGATATGTATAATATCCTGCTCAGTTGTAATGCTGTATGAGGTCGAATTGCTTGTTTTGGAACCGTCAGTGAATAAGAACTTGTGGTCTTTTAATTTGTTCTTCATCATGGCAAACATATGCTTGTATTGAGTTGGATTAGAATTTGGTTTTGAAAATTCGTGGAGGGTTGTATCAATAGATCTATAGTCTAATGACCAGGGTGGATATAGTTTAGATTTATTAGGGTAGTTTTGAAAGCAAATGTCCAGTTTATTGCAATTCTGTATTGTTCTATAAATAACGGAGGGGAATTTAGGTATTTTTTTGGAGCGTCTTATCTTTTTAACTATTTGGTTTAATGGAGTATTGTAGTTGCATAGTAAAATACGGACAATTTTAGTAGTAAGGATTTCTCTCTGTGTATTAAGTGATGTAATATTAGTTTCAAAGCGCATATTGTTTATTGGAGTTGATCGTAGTGCTCCAAGTGACGTTCTAATGGCTGAATTTATAATTGTATCAATTTTTCTTAGTTGGGACTTCGGAGCAATACCATAAAATGGTAAACCATAGTTAATTTTTGATAGTATAAGGGCTTTGGTTGTTGCAATTAGAGTTAATGTGTTGCAATTTAACTTTGGTCCAGAAAGACATTTTATAATATTCAGCCGTTGAGTAAGGGCGCGTGTTAGGTGATCTATATGGTCGTTCCATCTATAATGTTTATTTATAATTATTCCTAGTAATCGCATTGTATTGACTTTTGATATCATGATGTTAGATGAGTGAATTTTCCAGTTACAGTTTTTGAGTCGGCATATATGTAAATATTTACATTTTGTGGTCGATAGTGATGCTCCCGATGTATCGCACCAGTTCTTAATGTCATAGAATACATTGTCCAGGTTTAATGAAATGTTCTTATTACGAGAAGAGCGAATAATTAGGTTGAAATCATCAGCATATGCACAGAAGTCGATTTCATTGTGGAGCGATATAATATTACACAATTGATTATAAGCTATTAAAAATAGTATAACCGATAACGGAGATCCTTGAGGGATCCCATTATGTAAAGGAAAAGATGAGGAATAGTTATTACTAATCCGAACTGTAATCTTTCTTTTAGTCATAAAGTTTTTTACATATCTTATGATATTAGGTCCAACGTTCCATGCTTTTAACTGACTCAAAACTGAATGAATACCTACCTTGTCAAATGCTCGTTCAAAATCTAATGACACAATGGTCGCGTGCTTTCGTAACGAGAGGCAATTGGCAATTTGATAGTCTACATAAAGTAGAGTATCAGTTGTCGAGCTTCCCTTTCTGAAACCGAATTGTCGGTTACTTAGTAGCTTGTTGGTAGTAACAAACCACCATAACCTATTGGCTATTATTTTATCTAGAATTTTAGATAAACACGGGTTCAAGGAGATGGGTCGATATGACTTAACCATAGTTTTAACATTTCCAGGTTTCAGAATAGGGACAACAACGCTATTTTTAAATTGTTGTGGAATGTGAGTTTCAAATATATTATTATATAAGGTAAGCACTCGTTTTTTCAAATGGTTTGGTATCATTTTTAACATATGATATGATATTCTATCCATTCCCGGGGATTTCCCCTTTAGCTTACTTAATGTTGAAGTAAGTTCGATAAAGTTTATTTTTTCTTCTATTTTCAAAGCTTCGGGACATGGATTAGTTACATAAGAATCAGATATCGCGTTCTGTTTGTTTATTCTAAAATTTGTTGAAAAATTTGAGTCAGAGGAGTAATCAGACCAAAATTTTCCAAATTCATTTCCTATTTCTACTCTGTCAGTAATAAATAAATTCTGGCTATCTACTGCAGCTAAGCAGTGGATACTCTGACTTTTTTTGTATCCAGTAAAGTTACGAATATTAGTCCAAATTTTGTCAGTGGGAGTGTTTGGACTGATAGTAGTGGTGAAGGAAAAAATGGAATTTCTTTTAGCTAGTTTAATCTCTCTTTTATATAATGCGTTTGCCTTTTTGTACATAATTAAGTTAGTTTGTACCATATTTCTTTTGAATAAGTGCCAGAGTCTATTCTTTTCTATTTGTAGGGATTCAAGTTCCCTATTCCACCATGGGATTTTTTTTGGTCTGTTTTGTGACTGGGGAATTGAGTTATTTGCAGCCGTTAGAATAATTCTACAAATGTTTGCGGTTTCCTGATTAACATTGGTAGAAATAGGTCTAGATGCTTCAAATAGATTGCAATAGTTTTTAAATTTGGGCCAATTGGCATATTTGGTATTGAATTTTGGTTTACTTAGTGGATAATTAACAATAGTTTCAGGAAATAAGGTAGTTATTATCGGGAAGTGATCGCTTCCGTGTAGACTATTTTCTATTTTCCACTCAGCTTGAGTAGCTAACACGGGTGAGCAAAAGGTTAAATCAATATGTGAAAAGGTACCGTGGGTATTGAGGTGTGTCGGAGAATTGTCATTTAATAGTACAAAATCTGAGTTGTTAATAAATTCGGATAAATCTTTACCTTTGCGGCTGTTATAAGTTGACCCCCAATTCTTATTATGACTGTTAAAGTCGCCAGTTATAAACATTGGTAAACTGGATCTGAAAACATTTTCAAGATTATTTTTCCTGAAACTATCTGTGGGAGAAATATATGCACTATATATGGTGAATTTTATTTTCGATGATACCTCGATACAAACAGCGTCGAAGTCATTAGCAACAGTAATTTGTTTTTGTTGCAAGGATTGATGTATCAGAATTGCTACACCTCCGTATCTAGTAACAGATGAGTTTATAGTATATAAAGTATAATTCAAAGGAATCGGGATATTTGTTAGGGAGTGGATATGTGTTTCTTGCAAGCAAATGATTTTTGGGGTGTAAGTTTTAATTAAAATTTGAAGTTCACTAAAGTTGTTTAAATAACCGTATATGTTCCATTGTAAAATTTTAAGCGTCATTAGCTTTCAAAAATAGTAAAGATAAGTTAATTAGAATTATTAAGTTTATGTGAATATTAATGAACGACCAGAATATGACATCCAATATTGACTTTTTAGGTAAAAATTTTATAAAAGTTGTATATATATATTTTTCAGTGTAGTGGAAAGTAAATATAAAATATGAAAGGAGAGTATATAAGTTTATGTTTATATAAAGAGTATGTAAATAATAAGTATTCTGTTGGAATGCTTTCTTAATGGTTTTAAATGCAATTTTAATGCAGATATTTGGGACCGTTAGTTTAGAAACAAGAGAGTGGATGGTAAAATGAGAAAGTGAATTTATAAAAGTTAGAATTATAAAAAACAAGAGAATGAATTTTAAAAACCGGTTATTTAATTGATTAAGTGCAAAGAAAGAGTGTAAAAAAAATTTGAAACTAAAATAAAAACAATATGATTATAAACAGACATTTTAGAGATTTTATATGTGAAATTAATTTTTACTTGTTCTTATCGATTTTCTGGTGGCTCTTTTGATTTTTTCTCTCAACTTCTTTGATGCGTTTTTTGGCAGAATCATTGGTTGGTTTCCATTGTTTGTTTGGGATGAGTTGCTTTGTTGATCTGTTTCCATTTCTGATAAGGAGTTATCAAAATCGCTGATGATATCAGAATAATCTTTTACGAACCGTGGTTTTAGTATTTCTGTTGGAGGTGACATATTTGTAGAAGTTGTGGGCTTGTCGTTGCAAATGGTTTTGGTTATTGTGGAGTAGGTTGTATTTTGCGTAGCGTGGCGTTGTTTATATATTGCTGTAGCTTTTTTTTTTCCTACTTTTTCTAACGTGGATATAGCTTGTATTTCTTTTTCCTTAAGAAATATCGGACAACATTTGTCGTATGTTGGGTGTTTTGAATCTTCAATATTGTTGATTTTGCAATTAATGCAAGATGTAGTATTTTGGCAGTTTTCTTTCAGTTCTTCATTGGTGTGAAACGGATTTGAACAATTAGCGCATATTTTTTCATTTTTGCACAATTTTGCTATATGACCATATTGTAAACAATTTTTACATTTTAAAGGTAATGGAATATAGGGCCGAACTCTGACTTTTTCATACCCAATAGCTACATCAGATGGAATAGAGGTGGATGCGAAGGTAATCACTATTAGACCTGTTTCTCTTAAGGTTCCGTCTACATTTTTTAATATTTTATTAACATTTGCCACATTTTGGTCTTTTAACTCGGAAACAATTTCGGCTTCGTCTATACCTCGTAGGTCGTTAGAGTAGATTACTCCCTTGGCGTAATTTAGACCAGGATGTTCTTTCATTTCGATTTTAATTTCGGGTGATAATGAAGTTAATTGTATAAGGCGAGAAGCTTGTATAAGTGATTTGGTTTCTATTAGTATCGAACCGTTTAACAACTTTTTGCATTGTTGTACTTCGCCACCGCCGGTGCTATCTACAACTTTTTTTATCAAAAATGGAGAAACATTGGCAAGTGTTTCAGTGCTATTTGTACGTTCCATTATTAAGAATTTTCCTCCTGGTGAAATCATAGTTAGCTTTTTTGATTTGTCCATCGTTATTAGCGGCGTTGGACGACCACCTCGATCTGGTGGTTCAGTCATCTTAACCAGTATTTGGCTTAATGCCAGTTAAGCTATTATTAAAAGCAGTACACTTAAATAAAATTTTTTACTTTATATATTTAGATATAAAACAAAGTCAATAACAACCGATATAAAGAGAGAACACGTGAATATTACACTGATTGGAAATGCTACTATATGATTGCGTAAATTACGTCTGTACACAATGAGAGCGTTCTATCGACTGAACATAGAAAGCTAGCATAGAAGGAAATAAACTAAATTTTCATTTTTGTGTTAACGTTCATATAAAATTTGAATTTTATAAAAATACTAAATACTTAATGACTAATGTGATGAAGTTAATGAGATTGCCTGTTCAACTCTGTCACCTTTCGTATGTTATGTTCTAGATCATATACGAACCAATTTTTAAGAAATCTATGTTGTTTGAATGTTTTTAGAAAGATTAAGTTCGATATTGCTAAGCATTCTTTATATACGAATTAAGGTGGGCCTACACAGTTTTTTTTACTTGCTTTTTAAGCGTGGTTAAGAAATATGTATCAAATTTTATGCGAAAAACACTGTACGAGAAAATGAAATTTTTTGTCGCCCCATGATACAAAGGTAATATAAATTCTTATATTTACAGGCTGGGTAAATATTGCTAGTCGGTTTGCCCATAAACTAATCCTATAAACGTAAAAATCAAATTTCGTAACTAATTGTATTTTGTGTAATAAATTAAACTTAAAATAATTGAAAATAAATATATGCAAAATGGTAATTTCTTAAAAATTTTTTTAATGAATAAATAACTCACTCCTATTTTGGTAACTCTCTTCTCTTGTGGCAACCATATATCATTTGCGTAATGAAATAAAGTCAAAATAATTAAAATATACATTGATACCTCCAAATTTAAGAAATCTCAGTTGTCTATTGTTTTTTTTTAAACACTGCATCTGATACTAAATAAAAGTATTTCACCGCAAATCAGCCTACAAGATCATCTATTGTGAGCGAAGTTGATCTTATAGCATTTGATTGAACCCTCTGCAATAATTTCGACTCAAAATCAAAACTGAAATTTATAATTTATATTGATCTGCTGTTTTATTTATTTTCGAAGACAGCAATTCTCCGATAATTAACAATATTTGAAAGAGTATTGAAAATATTCATATCTGGAAATATAGCCAATTAGTAAAACAAGATTTAAATTGAATTGATGTTAGTGATATGTAAATCTGCTAAAATAAAATTAAAATCGGTCTAGCAAGTTATAATTTTTCTCATGCATATTTGGTAAAATCAATTTTATTATACAAACCTATACAAACCTAATTTGAGAAAAATCTGTGCAATATTTTTTTTTATAGATTTAAGCGAAGATCTGGATGTAGCCTTGTATGGGGCTATGACTAAGAATTGTCCCAAAAGAGTTTGTTTTTGGACTACTGATAATGTAATAAACATGCACACACCCAATTTGGCCGAGAACTGTATGATAATTTGGATCTTATGGCAATTTAAGTCGATCTCATAGGTGTCATTTGTATGTGGACTAGGGCTGAACATGAACCGCTTTTCATCAGTTTCAACAGCTTTCATCCTACGGGCGGTAGAAGCATATAGACTAATTTAATCAAAATATACTAATATCTTCGTCCTGTAGTTTGATCACTAGGTTTACATGGACACACAGACGGACATTGAAAGTGATTCCGATTCGATCGAAATATTTTTGGTAGTTACAAATATCAGCACAAAGTCATTATACCCTGACCACATAACGATATAGGGTATAAATATGTCAAAAGATGCTGATTTTTAAATTTCCATATCATCATATATCACATATTTTATCAGCTTTCAAACGATATATCACATGATATGCATTACAGAGGATAGTAATACTGTGTATAACCATGGACACCGTGAGGACTCAATTTCATATCATCAAGTTACCATTACCTGTCTCAGGGTATGTTTCTGTCTGTATATGAAATATATACAATATGGCTATCAAATATATTTACTTAATATATCATTGATACCGGTTACTAAAATTTATTTTTTTTTTGGCAGTTTTATGTTGAAAAATACACAGAAAAAAGATTCATTGTGACTACCGAATTTATTGCCAACCCTTGTTTAACTGTAGAATAATTCGGTTGGCGATATTTTTTTTCTGTCTATAGATATAAAACCATTTTTATATTTTTCACATTCGTTTCATTACAACTGCAATAAGCCTTTAAAATATTCTACCAATTTGCATTATATAGGTATATGGAAAAATGCTTTTAAGTCATTAATTTTTATAGGCATCCATTGTGCTGATGTTTGTTACTGCTCTGTAATAACAGATCACAAATATGAACATATTTGATACCATTTGGTATATGAGCTTTGATTGGCTCAAGAAAAAGTGACTGTTAAAAGTGATGAAGAATAGTATATGCTAGGACCTAGTCCGCATATTGATGATCTAAGACCTAGTCCCCAAAATTCGTTTATGTGTGTTTTTGCATCCATAAATCATCACTCAATGAATAAACTGCGTTTGACCATTGTAATTCCGGCCATACACTGCACACGTTCAGTACTCGACTCTAGTACTGTACAGTGCGTTTGTTTATTATATGGGGGTGTTTGCGCAGTTGAGCATTGAACTTGTGTAATGTATGGCCGACATAAGGCACAGTACCAATATGAAGCCTTTTCTCGATAATTATTTAAATCTGTCTAACGGCATACAATTTATACAGATTTTATTCACATTTGATTTGTATTTGGCCACGACCATTTATTATACCTAGGACCCTATAATATATTTACATCTGATACATTAATTATAATTTCTCCTTATTTGCAGATAATTTTTTTTAACAATTCAAAATTTTTTTTTTGGTTTTTTTTTAAATACATGCAAAAAACATAAATGTTATCAGCAATGTTTTATAAAACATCTGTCAAAAAGTAATGTATTTAATTAAGTTCATTTACTAAATAATCTCTATATCTTAGTGTGACCTTTAAGAAATTTACAAGCATCTCCCGGTCTTATTCTTTGCCGCCATCTAATATATGAATTATTGCCAATTATTCCAGTATTGGTTTAGTGAAAGTGCAGCACATATTCACAGGAAATGTTGAAACGCTTGTGTTCGCTCAAGTTACACATACGGCAAAATTTCGATTCAACATTAACACCATATCCATTATGATTGAGTCTCATCATGCCGCTTGAATATTCAGGTGAATTTATTTGAGTTGTGACTAGTTGATAAATATATGAATCATTTTTCTGTATTTAGATCTCCATATCATTGAGGCACTTTAAGTTTTTTCTGCAACCTGTCACTCTATTTATTAATTTTCATTTTGGTTAAGAGATTATAGCTCAATAAGTTCCATTAATTTGGAGTAACATTAGGTCCAGGCCATTGTAAAAAAAATAAATTGCTTGAAGTTTAAATATTCAGAAGTGGACGGGATTTCGAGAGGTAGGATATATTTTTTTTTTAAGGCTAGTTCCGCGAAGCAGATTCTAATGCGACAGACCAAAGCCTCTGGTGAGAATCAAAACCACGACCACCGCATGATAGGCGAGCACGCTACCTACTCACCTACCGAGTCGCTTCTCAGTGCGGCAAAAGATAGAGGAGTGTTTGCCGAAATCATGGGAACCTTTTGAAATTGTATAATATAATTGTATTGGTTATGAAAATTCCTATGACGAACAGGCAAATAAAGAAGGAGAAGCGAGATCTTGTTCACCCAGAATAGCTCATGACTGAGATGCATTGTAATCTGTTATTATTGTGCTGGAAATAGTTTTTACTAATATATTGTAGATGCTGACTTATTGTGTAGAAATTATTGTTTTCAGCAAGAGTTTCCAGTATGAAAATACTTGGCAGCTTAAGATTTTTTTTTTTTTTTGAGAAATAGCGTTTTAGTTTATCAGTTTCTTCAAAATATCCAAGTCCCTATATCTGGGCAGCCTATGATTATATAGATCTGCACACTGCTAAGCTAACATTCCACTTCATTAGCAGAATTATTTCCGTGTTGTAGAGAAAGCTTTGACAGTTTGTATTAATGACACCTTTAGCCTGAATATATCGTTTTTAAATAACTATATTTGTTGAACTTTTATTTATGTGTGAAAATAACACCTTAATAGGTAAATTCTAACGGTAGTTTGATTTCTGCATTGCTAAAAACCCATTTTTCATGACTAATTAAGCGACCGTCATTTCTAAAAACAAATATTTCGGATTTTCTAAGATTAATTTCTAGGCAACATGTATTAAAATATATCTTGATGTTTTTATGATCTTCTGCAAAACTAACTCATCATCTGACGATAGCAATATGTCGTCAGCATATAACAATAGCTTTATGTTAACACCATCTTTATTCAGATCGCCTTTAAGACTTTCATGTAAATCATTTATATACAACGCCAATAAAGGAGGAGTCAAAAAGAAACTTGTTTCATTCCTGATTTTGTTGCAAAATAATCAAATATTTCTGCACCTGTCCATATGGCTGATTCTGTGTTACTGTAGATACTCTCAATAATTTAAGACACACCCGTACAACATAGCTTAAAAATTAGCGCTTTACTTGGTATAAATGTTATCATAAGTTATTAATGTTATCTACTGTTGAAAATTGTCTTCGAAATCCATCCTGATATTTTATCATAATAATATTTGTTTCTACAAAAGTATACAACATTTCATTGAGGACCCCCATCATGACCTTGACAATGCAATTTAAAAAGGATATGCCTCTATAACTGCAAGGTTGGTTTTTATCTCTCTTTATATATGTATATGGGAAAACCATATTGAAAGAATTATCTATCATATTGTTTGTCGAAGATGTTGTCATATTCCTGGAGCAGTTGTATATAGAATTCATCTGTAGTATTCACAAAAAAATTATAAGGTACCAGGTTTTCACCTGCGGCTTTGTTTAATTTCATCTTTAATACTTTTTTTCAGTTTTAGTTCAATAAACGATTTTCTATAAAATTGGGTGCTTGCTGCATGTCGGCACTTGAGTGCGTTAGATTTAAAAGATTCTGAAAGTGAGTTTTGCGACTTTTGGTTTCTAATTTTATATATAACTGGCTGAATATTTCGTTTCACTAGTTCTACATATTTGTTTGTAATAAATTTGCGATTTCAAATATTTATCTCTACCTTCTGCCCTTTTAGATTTTCTGTATTTGTTTAAAAACTTGAAACTCTTTTCTTTTTTCTGTTGCGGAATTGCATTTATGATTATATTAGTTCTGTTTACTTTCGAAACTTTGTGGTTAATAACAGTCATATGAGTGGACTTTTTTTTATAAATTCAATTAGCTTTAATTGGACTAGGTTTAATGGTTCAAATTTATATTTATGGATTTGCATTAAGTTTTCACTGAAACTGGTACTTTTTTTTATTGTCCCAATAAAATTTAGGAACTACGGATAGTGTTTTTAATTGATTCCTTTTGTATAGCTACCTTTATGTTACATTTTATTGGGAAGTTATCTGACCAATCTTTGCCGTCGCCTACAAACCCGATCTCAGATTCAACAAATGTGCCTTAATATGTGAGCTTTCCTTTCGTGTCTCTTTGAGTTCTACCATGTAGTATCACCAAAGTGTTGTTATTACAAAAATCTAAAATTTGTCGACCTTTGGCATTAACTACATTATCGGATGGTTCTCTTCCTCCTGTTCCAGCTACAAATAGTTTCTTAAATATATATATCTTTTCTTGGATCTAAATATTTTTGTAGATTTCCCAAAAAGCAGGGTGTAGAGTAATCTTTAGTCGTTGTATCTTGACTTTATCTTTCTCATTTATTTTTACTTGTTTTCCGTTAAGTTGATTTTTATTTTATTCTGCAATTATAAAAATATGATTATCATGCATATTTGATAAACAAAAGCCCTTTAGGCTAAAGAAAAGTGAGAAAAAAAAGCATACACAAAAGAAAACAACACAATGACTATGCATGAATAAGGATGATTGTGCTAAAATATTTAACTTTATTTATTGTACACACAAGTTTAAAGCAAAAGCAAAAGCTTAAACTCACCAACAGCAAGGAACAAAAAAGACAAAAATTGGTAGACGTACAAAAATGGTATAGAGGAATGAAGAAATTTTCCAGTATTTAAGTATTTGAGACGGCCAAATGTACAACTTCAGTCAGCATGAATGGTATTTAAGTGGTTTTTGGCTGATTGTCAAAGCCATTTGCAGATGCATAGTTCAATGTTGAGCGAGCATTCGGTAAACAACGTTTCAGCCCTTGCCAATATTGATGAAAATAAACAGTATATTGACGTTCTTTGTCGATAGAAATAATGATGCTGTTAAAATCAGTTGCTGTGTTACTTAAAAACTCAAGATTGACAGTAATTCTTTAGGATAAATGGAATTTTTGATAAACCGATAATTCTTTTTTTTTAACACTGAATTAGGATGTGTTGTTACGAATTAGCCGAAAACACCGCTACAGCAGCTGCTAGATATTCGATAATAATGTGAACTATTTATTTCAAAATTGGCATAAGTCAATTTTTTATTTCAAAACAATATATTAAAGGTTTAGCATATTTACACGTTAAAAAATCGGTGTGTTCTCTAACATTTTTGTATATACAACTGCTCACAGTCTTAAAGTTTTCTAAATATAGGTATGTCCCGAAAATGGCTAACCACGAGTGAAAAATTCAGACTGCTCAGAATAAATTTTTATTATTTAATAATCAAGCTTAAATATATATACTTTATTAATATAATGGCATTTTGAATTTTTTTTCCATTTTGAGCAAATAATTATAAAAAAAATCAGAGTTATTTTGACGAATTATAGCAACATTTTTTTTTATGTCTTTGGCTTATTCAAAGTAATATTATATTGTTGTTGTACTATAAAAATGTTCTACTGACAATAACCTAATATATCTGAATAAACAAATATAGAAGTTTTTTGAGTATGTTTTTCCTAAATCTAATTGTCGCGTCCGTATACCAAAAACATTATTCATTGATATCATTGGTGGACAAGTTTCTGAAATTCAATTAGCTTTTAGATTTAAAGGAAGTTCATCACTTTACTTAAGAACATTTAATAATTGGCTCCCGCAAATTCGGTTTAAAAAATTTATTGGTGTTTAAAATTTGTCGCGTCCGTTACCGTAAGCTCTGAGTATTCCATAAAGTTGTATAAATAGGACCAAAACTAATAATTTATAGATGCCAGAAACATCAAAGAAGCAAAAAAGGAATAGGGAGAAGATGAGAGAAGATGACGAACAATGGTAGCATTGTAAGAAGAAGGAAGCTGATAGAAATCTGAAGAAAAAGTGATAGCACTAACTTGAAAAAGAAGAAATAAAAGGACCGTGCTAGACAGCAAGTGTTGCGATAAAAAAAAGGGAACACTAAACCAGTTGATAGTGAGAAGTGCTAAGCATACTACTGTAACCAAACGATGCGAAAAGCAATAAAAAGAGTTGAAGCACCGCTACCAAAAGACTTGAATAAAAAATAGCCATTCTTAAATCTTTATGCAAAAAGTACATTACCCTATCAGGAACGATTGATGAGAACACCACAAAGTCTCCAACAAGCCAGAAACGGGAACAGTTAATTGAAAAAAATTTTTTGCAAGATGGAATTAGCGTGCGAGATCCTGGGAAAAAGTATACAATGTTAATTTAATTAATTAAATTTAATATAATTTAATTTAATTTAGTTTTTAATTTTATAACTTAATGTTTAGTTAATATTGTTCAGTTTTATATTCATTAAAAAATATAGTGAATGGATATCATTGCTGTGTTTTATTTTATGACCCCTATGAGATGGACTTAAATTGCCATAATATCCAAATTATTATATAGATCTCGGTCATAATGTATATATTTATTATATCCGTTAATTAGTGTTCCAAAAATAAACCCCGTACGACAATTCTTACTCATAGCCCTAATATAGATAATGCTGATTCACGATATTAACTTAAATCTATCAAAAAGCAAAAATATTGGACAGATTTTTCTAAAATTTGATTTGTATATGTTTTTGCCAAAAATAGGTGACCTTATCAAATATGGTCAGGTTCGGTCCATTTTTCGACCTAAATAATTAAGTGAATGGGCATCATAAATCTACCAACATAAGTTATCCTTTGACATCATCCAAATTGTCATATAGATCTTACTCAAATTGGGTTTGTATGGATTTATTACATCCATTAATGAGTAGTCCAAAAATTATTCCTATGGGACAACTCTTAGTCATAGGCCCCATATAGAGCTGCTTCCCGATCTTCACTTAAATCTATCAAAAAACATAAATATTGCATTGATTCTTCTCAAATTTTGTTTGTATATATTTTTGCAGAACGCAAGAGACTTTACCGAACATAGTCAGGAACGGTCCATTTTTGGGCCTAATCCCCATATAGATATAACATCCGATATGAACTTTTTCATATCTGCAGCCAAAAAAATTAATTAAAATCCCACTCAAATTTGGTTTATGCTTATTTTCTATGTCCAGTTAGTTGGGCCTGAGAGAGAGGATCTCTAAATGCATGGTATACGGTAACATATAGTCGGTCTAGACCGACTATAATTTTCTTACTTGTTTTGTTTTTTTTTTGTAGTTTCATATTTTTGCTTTATTTTTAAATTTGTTTATTTTAAATTAAAATTGAATCTTTGATCTGAATATTCTTTATCCATTATTTCTTTCTAAGGTTTCTTTAGTCATTTTGCTTTTACGCAGATTTTTTCTAGTGGGTGTGTATGCCAAATTTGATAACATATCTACGTCTATATATAGTTTGAGTACGACATTAATATAGAGATACTGATAGATTAATGTATGGACGTATGGATGAACATCATCAAATGTCTCAAAAAAATGTTTCTTAGTCGATCGGTATAAAAAAGAGGATGGTAATTTTTAATAGTTAAAAACAACTGCATAAACTCATAACCTGACCACAAAGTGGTATGGAGTATATATACATATGTATAAATGGAAGAAGGCCATGTAGGCATATTTTTTTAATGGAAACTACTTTGAATTTAAAAGTGTTATTAAAGTGTATTGACTGTGATTATTGTATTTTTAAAATTGCGTTTATTAAATGCAGCATTTAAATTAGAATATTTTTGTAATACGAAATTTTGAAAAATATTATTATCATATTTGTATATATAAACGCTGCATCTAAATCAGTGCTGTTCACTTCATAGGACAATTGTCCCTGCTCAATTCACATGTATTCTTACGCTCTTGCTTTTAGTCGTCACTGAAACAACGACGAATGAAGACGTGTGCTGATATAAGCTGATTTTTTTTAATGCACTGAAAAAAATTAGTAGTAATATACGAAAAATATTTTATGAGTATATATGTATTTGGTAATTTGTTATAAAACATGTAGGGAAAATAATTTAAATGAAAAAGAAAAGCTGTTTGATTAAAAAAAAATAAATTTTGTTAAAAAATTAAAAGAATTTTTAATCAAATCGGAAACCAAGATCGACAAATAAAAATTGTGGACATTTTTTTTCAGATTTAAAATTTATTTGTTCTAAACAACGTAACGCACTAAGTTCTGTAAATTTAAAAATGTTTCACTAATGCGCAATTGTCGTGATAGAATAAATATTGAAAAATTTATAATACAATATCTATAAAAGTCTTCAAAAGTCTTTTAGAAAACGAATTTATTTATAATGAAAGTTGAAATGATTTCAAAAATTTGAGTCTGATCGTTCGTTCATTCATTCATTGAATTTATTGCTTTTTCTTTCCAAAAAATTAATTTTTTTAATTTTTTTTAACACGATAACATATCAAAGATATTTTTTAATATGTAAATATGATGAAATCATTAGTATTGATTTTAAAAATTTAAAATTTTTTGTTTTTTTTTATAAAATGAAAAAAAGCCAGACTAAGGTATATGTATATGTATTTATTATTTCATTAACAAAATTTTATTTTTGTTTAATTTTTATTTCTTAAAAACAATTTTACACAAAATATTAACAGTTTTATATTTTCCATAAAAAATAAATTCATACAGAGACAAACACTGCTATTAACCCATTGAACATTTCTTACATTCCCATTTTCTAACCAACACAATTACATTTTTATTCTTCAACACCACTGACCTAAATCCACTGAGCCTACGTTCCACCAATTTAATCTGATATTGCTCTTCTTTAACTTATTCGACATATAGGTTTGTTGGTTTATTCCGTATCCACCCATCCTTCTCAACCTATTTCAAAAACTTCAGTTGATTTTTAAATCTAAATTCTATATAACTTAGACACAGAATATGTTGTCCGAGTGCACTGGCAATTTGTTGACTGATGGTAACTGACCGTTTAGTAATGTAGATAATTAAAAATTTCACAAACACTTTGCTGTTCACGTCTTTTATAGATAAGATAAGAAAAAAATAGATAAGAAAAAAGTAGATAAGAAAAAAATAGTCGAACGCATACACTCGCATGGCGTGGGTATTTTTCTGAACAGAAAAATACGAAATACCCTCATAAGTTGGTCTGCTATTTCAAAACGCATTATCACAGCCCGCATTAATTCTAGCATCGGGAAAATATCAATTGTACAATGCTACGCACCCACCGAGGTTTCCGAATACATTAATAAAGAGAATTTTTACGACGAACTACATAGAGTCCTTAACAACATCGACCGAAATGACATCTTAGTGCTAATGGGCGACATAAACGCAAGAGTTGGAAGCTGTAACAATAGGTTCAAGCAAATCATGGGTAAACACAGTCCCGGCAACAGAAACGAAAATGGAGAACTTTTTCTGGAGACATGCGCCGACTTCGACCTTGCCATTGGCGGATCGTACTTTCCCCACAAATCACAACATAAGTACACGTGGAAATCTAGAGACACGCCTTCGGTCATACTTAGTCAAATCGATCATATATGCATATCCAAGAGATGGTTCAAAACTCTTCAAGACGTCAGAGTATTAAGAAGTGCAGATATAGCTTCCGACCACTATCTAGTTATAGCTGAACTCAAACTAATGCTCAAAAGGCACAGTATCCAACCAAATATGCAGAAAATCCTGCGACGATCACTCAATATATCGAAATTGAAATCCGATGTAGTTAAAACTAGATACGATACGAATGTCAGCAACAATTACCAACGACTTATTCCTCAGCCCATAGATGTAAACGAAGAATGGAGAAAACTAGACACTATTTTCGGCGACGCAGCTAAAGAAATAGTTGGGTATGCTGAAAGAGAAAAAATAGAGTGGCTCTCCGACGTTTTTTGGAACCTGGTAGAGGAAAGACGAGAAACACAACAACTCCTTCTAAACGAAACTAATCTTGTTCGAAAAAGCGAGTTACGCGTAAAACACACAACCCTTGTTAAGAAGGTGAAAAGGCAAGCTAGAAGTGACAAGCCAAATCACATTAACAACCTAGCATCCGAAGCCGAGGCCGGCGCTAACACTGGGAACTTGAAGACCGTTTTTGATGTTATCAGGAAACTATCTGGCAAGAAATCTTACTCGAACACACCAATCAAGGATAAATATGGAACCATCCTTACGTCCGTAGAAGATCAGCTCAGCAGATGGAGAGAACATTTTCAAGAGGTTTTAAACCATAACAACAACTCTGATACAACCCAGCCTTACACAAATACAAACTCACGTAGTGAAATTCTGGTAAACATCGACCCGCCTAGTATAGATGAAATTACAGCCGCTATTAATGAACTCAAAAACAACAAAGCCCCTGGTATTGACAACCTTCCAGCCGAACTATTTAAATCAGCTTCCTAAAAAACCGCAAATGTTTTACAACCAATATTCAGGCGAATTTGGGAAACAGAAACAATTCCAGATGCATGGAAAAAGAGCCTTATTACTAAAATCCCAAAAAAGGGAGACCTCAAACAATGTGATAATTGGCGGGGTATAGCCCTAACTCCCGCTGTGTGCAAAATTTTTAATTCTTAACCGTATCCTCCAACCCTTAGACGAAAAGCTACGAAAGGAGCAAGCTGGTTTTCGTCCTAACCGATCGTGTGTTGACCAAATCAATAGCCTCCGCTTGATAATTGAACAGTGCAATGAATTCAACACCACAATGTATCTTACCTTTGCCATCGACCGGAACAAGATATGGCATGCTCTTGCCAATAAGGGTATACCTACTAAGATTATCCGCCTCATAAAGCACAGTATGACAACTCCAAAATGCGGGTGTCACACTGCGGAAAAATTAGCCAGCCTTTTGAAACATTAAGCGGCGTTAAGCAAGGGTGTCTCCTGTCCCCTATTTTATTCGTTACAGCACTAGACGAAATATTATCGACAACATCTGGCGGAAGTAGAGGTATACAATGGAGACTTAACGAGCAACTTGCAGATCTGGATTACGCGGACGATTTAGTCCTTTTAGCATCAAACAAACATGATATGCAAAAGAAGATAGATGACTTAGCTTCAACGGCATTGATATACGGTCTGCGAATCAACGCAAACAAAACAAAATGTATGGCTGTTAAACCCCACCAAACGCCAACATTTGTGCTAAACAACGTGCCAATCCAAAACGTCAACAACTTCTGCTACCTAGGAAGCAACATTACGCCGGACGGAGGTGCTATAGGTGATGTAAACTCCAGAATACAAAAAGCCAAAACAGCATACTATAGCCTAAGAAATATCTGGAAATCCAATACTCTTTCGCCTAAAACTAAATTACATATTTTTAACGCCTGCATAAAATCCATTCTCCTCTACGGATCCGAAACCTGGTTGGTAAGCGAAGTCATTAAACACAAAATCCAAACATTTACCAATAGATGCTTACGAAATATTCTAAAAATTTGGTAGCCCAGAGTGGTTTCTAACGAACAACTTCTTCAAATCGCGAACCAAGAGAACATCAACACCCAAATAAAGAAGAGAAAATATAACTGGCTTGGACATACACTACGAAAACCATATAACGAAATATGCCATGAGACACTAGAATGGAATCCGCAGGGCTCGAGAAACCGAGGACGACCAAAGTTAACATGGAGAAGAACAATTTTTAACGAAACACGTAAATCTTTTAGCGAACTAAGACACATCGCAGCCGACAGACAGAGATGGAGATTCTATGTACACAGCCTATGTTCCTGATGGAATGTGCTGAAATATATATACACTCACATAAAAAAAAAATCGGTTGGGTCTTCCAAATTGATTTCCAACCGAATTGCGTTGATTGACACAACTTCACTAATTCGTTCAGGGCAACCAAAAAAAATTCGATTGTGGCAACTGAATTGACTATGAAGTTCGGTTGAGGCAGGCAGCAGCTGCTGCTTCCATATTTCAGTATCCGATAGCACGATCCAAGAACATACGTTTGGTCTTTCGGGGAGCCTTTCCAGATTCGTTTAATTTATAATATGCATCCGCATGTATTTTACAATTCCAACACTTCTTCAATAAAATCGTTACATCCACATGAACAAATAAGGTGTATTGATATTGATTTTTTAGCCATTTTCCTTATGTACACTTTTAGTAAAAAGTGTTTTTAATTTCATTATTTTGAAGTTCAAAGCAACTCCAATTCGACTGTTACAATCGACTTAAAAAGAAATTCGATTTCTGCGACCGAATTGATAAAAAAAAATTCTGCTTCTTTAATCGAATCAATATCAATGGTTGCTCAAATTGAATTAATAAAAACTTCCTTTGTGTAAATCAAATTAATATCGAATTTGCATAGCCAATTCTACAACCAAATTATTTAGCAATAGCAACCGAATTTGAGTTGTGGCAACCGAATTTTCAGTTTAAAAAAATAATTCTACCCGAATTGTTATGTGACTGTACGATTATGAGTATTGAGAATAATGTAGTAAATAAGGAATGTGTTATGAACGCGTATACACATATTACTTTTACCATACAGTGACAATGAATGATATATAAGCATATAAGTTTCAAAGTGCAAACTTAAGCAGCTTTCAACATCTCCATATAGAACACAGCTATCTGCTACCCAAATTGCAATATGTCTCATGACAATGCAATATAAATTCACTCACTGTCTAGTCACATGAAGAATTGTGAAAAATAACAGAGACTTCAGAGGAGGAGTTATTTCCTTTTCACAGTCAAGTGAGTTATACTTCCTTTACTGTGGCATAGTTTTTAGAATTTTTAATTTTTTAATTACCAAGAGACTCTTTGGCATACGAGTATGCATACGATTCACTTCTTGTTATAAGTTTATAAGCACAAATGCAAATTAATCTTTACTTTTCTGGTTATAATATTGGTATTTTGAAAAATTATCTTTAATTTAAAAAACTCTGTTGTAACATTCCCTAGCAGATACATTTTCTAGTTACTTGGCTTTTGGTTTAAAAGCTCAGTGCAAGATGAATAAATAATTATGTGCAATAATCCAAGCTGAAAACAAGTTTTTATTTTAAAGCATTTTATAATTTCCTTACTCTCTTAAGTGATTTTTAGCTACCACTGGTTTTATTCCGTGTTGGATATTAATGACTTTGGAGGAAATTCTGCAATTGCCAGTAAAGCAGTAGTTGTGAAACCATATGCAATAATGTTCATATCTTTGGATGAGTGCGTTAATTAAATGAGTCAGTATAAAATATTATCATATACACTACGCTTTACTTGTCAAAATACTCACCCATTCTTAACCACACACATGCATACATACCATACATGCATCCGTCCGGTATGTTATACACTATGCTGACTGAGTAAGTGTGTTAAGTTCTGCGAAAAACATAAATTTTTAAAAATAATCGGCTCTGAGTGATGAAAAACGTGTAGATCACATGCATAAGAAGGTTCTCGATTTTATTTTTTTTTTATAAAAAGCTCTTAATTTTTGAAGATTTGAAAAATCAATAATCGTATAATTAACATTAATGTCATAAAACTATTACTCATACGTCTACGTAAAAAATAAAAATAGTTTTTATCTAGAAAAAAAATATGTGTCGTGTGCTAAAATGGTTGAAATTTTGCCCATCTTTAAAATATTAATCCGTATTTACACAAAATTTTTTTATTGCTGCCAGATAAAAAAAAAAAATTATATTTTATATAACGAAAACTAATGTCTTATTACAAACTGATTGTAATTTTGGCCACCCTTTGAAAATCCCCATCTACATTGTACAGTATATAGTTTTAGGCTTAGCAGATCGTATAACGTAATATGTTCGCTTATATCTGGAAAACTAGGCGTGATTACAAGTTCTCTAACTGAACTGTAGCTAACACGCTCGGATAAGAAAATATTATTGTTTTATCACATTTAAAATCCAGTCAAAGAGGGGAGCTCGGATTCTTTTTCAATATCTTTTATGTAAATATTTTAAAGTGAATCCATAAAATTATATACAAATATATGTGGGGCAAAAACTTTTTATCGCCGAAAAATGCCAGGTTTACATTCGCGGATATTTCTTTTTGTATAATTTTTATTAAAATGCAGTCTGAATTTACTTGTTGCTACTTTTATTTTGTATATGTAAAAATAATCTAACCCATAAAACAGAAACTTTTTATTAAAGATCTTTCTTTCCCTATGCATTTGAGTTTTGAATCTCACCGTGATTGTGCGTGACTTTGCGTGACTATTTTAAAATTAATCTTTGGTCACAACAAGTCTGTGGACCAAGCTTCAGATTGACTGGATGAGGGAAAATGGAATTTAAATCACTCCGTGACTTGGTGTGACTATGCGTGGCTGTGCGTGACTATGCCAAAGTTATTCGTTCTTTACAGCAAGTATAACGACCAAGTTTCAGATTGATTGGATGAGTGGAAATCCGTTTTAAATCTGCCCATGTCTGAGCGCGACTATGCGTGACTGTGCCTGACGAAGTCATAGTTAATCTTTTTTTCACAGAAAATGTACGGATCAAGTTTTAGAAAGATCGAATGAGGGGAAATGACATTTAGATCTTTCTTTACAGCAAGTCTACCGACCAAGGTTCAGATCGATCGGATAAGGGGAAATGGGTTTCAAATCACTCCGTGACTGTGAATGAGGGGAAATGACATTTAGATCACTCCGTGACGGTGCGTGACTATGGGTGACTGTGGCGGTATGAAATAAAGCCCCAGGAAATAAGGCCCCAAAACGAAAATGAAATATGGGACCAAAAAATTGTTAATAACGCAACAACAACGATATTTGGGGTGTTACTTCCTTTTTCGGGCCTTTATTTCATTCTTTTTATTGGGGTTTTATTTCAGAATGAAATTAAATAATATCCCAACATTATTTTGGGGGTTTTATTTAATTTTTTCTAAAATCAACAATCTTCAAGAATTCATGTTAAATGCCGTTACAATTACTGTACGTATTGCAAAAGCATTTATTAAAATTGTTACAAAGCGATCAGTTTGTGATTTTAAGTCGTGAAGTGAACGTAAATTTGGTTTATCCGCGAGCAAAACTTCTGGGATGCTGGTCAGTAGCGTGTCCCGGATTTTTTTTTTTTACCTTGCCAAAAATGATGGGGATTTTTTTTTCTTCTTTCTTTCAAGCTAACTTAGTCTCAAAAGCAGCGCAAACTAGAGGATATTAGCTAAAACTATTTCAAAAAATGTGATAGAGCTTTTCTGGTCCAGCGCACAGCTTTTGAGACTAATTTAGCTTGAAAGAAAGAAAGAAAAAAATATATACTCCCCTTCCATATTTAAGATATATATTTTTCCCGGAATGTGCTCTGTATTGCGCAACTTTTGCAGTTAATTTTTTGAAAATCAAAAATATATACTTTTTTTTTTAAAAATGCACTAGGATTGCAATCTTTAATATCCGGTAGCCATCTGGTTTTTTGTCCAAAATTTTTTTTTGCTATTTTTCCTGTAAAAGGCTCCTAAATCCCCATCTTTTTTAAGCATTTTCAAATTGGAAAAAATAACGAAATCGGGACGCGCTACTTGTCAGTATTTAAATACTTAGATAATTTTTTATATAAAAATAGTATTTTGAAAATAAAAAATACTTTCATTACTCCAGCAATTAAAAGTTACCGAGTTTAGAGTTTTATGGTGAAAAAAATTTTTTGAGTGTAAATCGGTTGAATGTAAAAATTCGCGCGAATTATTTTCAATTGAAGATATATGAAATAATTTTTTATTTTATTACTTAACTCGAAGTTAATTTCAATAAAGTATATATAAACTAATTTGTTATTTTATTACTTAACTTACAGGTTCGGCAGTAGATTTTAAAATGTGATCTTATTTCATTTCAGCAAAAATGGGGCGTTATTTCATTTTTTTTTTCGCGATTTTATTTCATTTCGTTAGGGCTTTATTTCATTTCTAATATTGGGGCATTCTTTCATTACGAAATAATGCCCCATTATTGGGGCCTTATTTCACTTTGATTTTGGGGCCTTATTTCCTGGGGCTTTGTTTCATAACGCCGGTGACTGTACGTGACTACCCCAAAATTAATCTGTAATCACAACAAGACTATGGGCCAAGTTACAGATCAATTGGATAAGGGGGAATGGGGTTGACGCACGAGAGACAGATAGACAGACAGACAGACAGAGAGTATGAGTTACAAGAAAGAGTTTAATAAAAAAAATTTACGAAATTTTTATACAAAATTTTAAGCTGTCACAGTTACTGGTAGTTCAAAAACATATTTTTGGTTTACAGGAATTTAAACTTCTTCTTAGCACATTCGTCGTACTTTCACCCTACTAAATGCTTTATTCTAATGGAAAAATTTTTTATTCCAGATTGTGCAATTAAAATTTATTAATAATTTTACAACTACAGTGAATTCATAAATGATAGCACATGTGGTAATCTGTGTATCAATGTTATATAAAATTTTAACTATGTAGGCTATAATTATTATTTCTTTGCTGGACTTACATTAATATGTTTTCTTTCCAAAAATAAACGTATATTACCCAAAACTCCCATTAATTAGAAATACCGTTATTACAATCTCTTACATTCCAATACTTAGCTTATTAAAGCGTCCAAATAGTATAGCACAAATGCAACACAGTTTTTGTTTAACAAAAACAATTAATTAATTGCTTTATTTATTTAACAAAAAAAATAAAAATATCATCATCTTAATAGTTTATAACACCACCATTTGCTTTAATGCAATAGAATGTTCAATTTTTCATAGAATTTATTAATTTGTTCAAAATAGCTTGATTAAGTGCTTGCTGCCCATTCACTGAAAATTTAAATTTTTAGTTAATTTACATTCGTGTATTGACGATTGTCAGCATAAATTCTCTCAATGAGTTTTCTATGGGGTTCATATCAGAAGAGCCAGCAGGCCATTCCAAAACATCGACATTATTCGAGCTTAACCATTCTTTTGTGAATTTTCTGGCATGACTGGCTGCATTGTCTTGCTGAAAATTTTATTTTTTTCTGTATTAGCATGTAGAAATGGCATAAAACTGCATTGATGCAATTTACAATATTTTTCGCTGTTCTTTTTGGTGGGCACGAATTGCAACTCCAGATAACAGTCTGGAACCGCCACCAAAGTTTCTTCGAGAGAAATATTGGGGTTCTTTTCGTAAGTCACGCCAGTAACTAAAACTCCTAGGGCCATCCAAATTAAATTTGTTTCATCTAAAAAGATTATCTTTTAAAAGAAAACAAATTAATTTATTATTTTCTTTTATTATTTTCTAATATAACATTAAACAACTTACATTTGACCAATTTGTACCCATATTATTTTTGCAAAACTCCAAACGTGCATTAATGTGACGTTTCAAAAGACGAAGAATTTTCTTCATTCTTTGTCTTTGAATATGTTTGACGATTTAATAACATTCCAAATGGTAGTTTTGAACATTTTGTTGGAAACGCATGCAGCAAGTTGGGCACAGCTTTTGGTGCTGTTGCTTGCTGTGTTCAAAAAAAGTCGACGCTCGCGTTCATTCAACTTGTTTTTTCTACCACTGCTTTTTTGCCATAATTTTCAATATTTTTCATATAATTATAATAATCTTTGGACTTTTGCCGATTTCACTTGCAATTTCTGCTTTTGATGCACCATTTTCGAACAAAATTAAAATTTGACCTTTTTCAAATTCACTTAACACTTTTCCTCATGGTATTTTGCTTATTACTAATTTCTTAATAAAATTAAGTAGAATATATTGTAATAAAATGGTACTTTTTGTCAAACAAAGACTTTGTTGCATTTGTGCTATACTATTTGAACGCTTTAATATGGTAACTATCGGGATGTAAGAGATTTTAATAACGGTATTTTTAATTAATGGAAGATTTATGTAATATAAGTTTAGTTTTGGAAAGAGAACATATTAATACACGTTCCACAAATCATGCAAGCATGCATATTGAATTATACCCTATACCACTATGTGGTTTGGGTATAATGACTTTGTGCTGCTGTTTGTAACAACCAAAAATATTTGACCTAGACCCATCTTTAATTATACCGATCGAATCAGAATCACTTTCTGAGTTGATTTAACAATGTCCGTCCGTCCGTCCGTGCGTCCGTCCGTCCGTCTGTGTGTCCATGTAAAGCTTGTAATCAAACTGCAGGTCGCAAATATGAATATATTTTGATGAAATTTGGTGAATAAGCTTTCGTCGGCCATAGGATGAACGCTGTTGAAATTGGTGGGAATCGGTCCATGTTCAGACCTAGCCCCCATACAAATTACCCATATGAAATCGACATAAATTGCCATAAAATCCAAATTGTCATATAGATCTTACTCAAATTGGGTTTGTATGCGTTCATTACATCCACTAATGAGTAGTCCAAAAATGATCCCTTTGACCTCACATAGAGCTGCTTCCCGATCTTCACTTAAATCTATTAAAAAACAAAAATAGTGCACTGATTCTTCTCAAAATTTGTTTGTACATATTTTTGCAAAATACAATAGACTTTACCAAACATGATCAGGATCGGTCCATTTTTGGACCTAGTCCCTTTATAGATATAGCATCCGATATGAACTTTTTCATATCTGCAGCCAAAAAAATTAATAAAAATCCCACTCAAATTTGGTTTTTGCTTATTGTCAATGTCCAGTTAGTTGGGCCTAAGAGATAGGGTATAGTCGGTCTAGACCGACTATAATTTTCTTACTTGTTGTATATATCATTGATTCACAGATTACCAAATGTGCTATCATTTATGAACGCACTGTATGTTTATAGTGTCATAACATATTACTACTTATAAATACATTCTTTCAATTATCAACTCTGTAATTATGATGACCGGCAACCCTATGGTTGTTAGGCAGAACATTTCAATAAACGCAGTTAAATAGATTGGTCGCATTTTATCTTTCAGCTATCCTAACAAAATCAGAATTGGGATTACTCCGTATAATCCAAGTGTAATCCAAGTAATAGTGTCGAGGATAAAATTTATATTGCGTGTCTCGCATATAGTAGGCGTCGCGTACCAAATAGAGGAAAAATTTGGCATTTGATGACGTGTGTTCCGGTTAAAGGAATAGAGCGTGTGTCGCGTTATTGAACATCGTTTACTCAGAAAAAAAAAATAAATTAAATGGAATACTCAGAATGTACATTGGTAGATCTAAAGAAGAAGCTACAAAAACGTGGCATGAAAACATCGGGTAACAAGGCCGAGCTAGTGTCCAGGCTACAAAAGTTTGGTGAAGAGAATCCCGATTTTGCGGAAGAGGCTTCCAACTCAGAAGAAGATCTCCTTGGTTTCGAGGAACATGGTAGCGAACGGGACAAGATGCAAATGGATGAGATGAAAAAAAATATGCTCACCTTAATGGATGCTGTGGCTACCTTAACACGAAAAATTGATTCGATGGAAAGAGAAAAAAATAGTGAAACCGTTATGCAAAGTAATGCACGCACGCAAGCGTCTGTACAGTTTTCTGTTTGCCCATCGTTTAGCGTATATGAACATGCACGTACAAGTGTAACGACAACAACATACAGTCAACCGTTAACTACTGTTTCGTACTCTCCCATAAGTTCATATGGGCCACACAACAACAATCGGTTTCTGCCAACGCATGTATCATCGGCAACAGTGTACAATCATGCTCAACAATGTTCGTTAAATTCAAACGTTGCAACAACAAATGCAAGCATGAAAAACTCAACATGTTTCGGCGAAGCAAGGCAAGCGACGAACATATTTTCTCCTTATCATAATGAACGTTAATTCAGGAGAATGTGATTCTCAAAGAGCAAGAGGGGAAAGCTTTCCCAATCAAAATATTAACGAAATAATTAGAGTTTTGCCAGAATTTGAACCATATAAAGGGGTAATGACTTCTGTAAAGTTTGTTGAACGTATTGAACAATTAAAAAGCGCTTATGGTTCGAATGATTCTGCTGTTTTGTTTGCGGTTCAAAGTAAATTAAAGGGTGTTGCGAAAACATGGGGTGACTCGCAGCCAGTGTTTCGTTGCTGGTCATAATTTGTGTCAGCATTTTTATTGGATTTTCCATGTATTACAAGTTCTGCTGATATTCATATAGAGATGATGAATTCGCGTATGAACAAAAATAAATCCGTAATTGAGTACTACTATCGGATGTTGGCAATGGGTCGTCGTGGTAATATCGACGATAGTGGTATAATAAAATATATCGTAAATGGATTTTGTGACGAAAATATACGTAGAACCTTGATTGCTATGAATTTTATGTCGTGCACAGATTTACTAAAAACATTAAACAAAATTTCTGAAGAAAACAAAATGAAAAACATGCAAGGTGAACTGTCGCGTAAATTTTATAATAGATTTACGAATGACGGGAAACGAAATTTTGAAAAGGCAAATGGCTCCGAAAATAATGGAGGCCAGAAAATAGGTCCGATATGTTATAATTGCCGGGAACGTGGCCATATCGCCAAAAACTGTAAAAATAAATCTAGTAAAATGAAATGCGGCAGGTGTGGCGCAACAAATCGATAAAAACAATACAAATGCGAGGAATGGGGAAATGGTTAAAGACGTCGAAATAGACAATGGAAAATACAGTGCACTAATAGACTCGGGTAGTGGAAAATCATTAGTGGCCAAACGTGTGTCATCTAAATGTAAATCACCCATAGTTAACTATGATGAAAAATTAGTTGTGTACATGAAAATTGATGATGTACGAGTTGAAGCCGAACTATTAATTATTGATGATATAATAATGCAATACGATCTAATAATCGGGAGAGACATCTTGTCGACGAATCGAGTAATAATGGAAAATGGTCAATGTCAGGTGGTCGCGCTAAAGGGCGAACTCTTGGATGTCAATGAACTTCTCAATGGTAAAGAAAGACATCAATTGCAATCATTATTGGAAAAATATTCAGGATGTTTCGCTGAAAATTTGAAAGATATAGGTAAATGTGCTGTTGTTGAAATGGATATTAAAGTCAACGTAAAGAAACCGGTAGCGAGAAACCCTTATAATATTCCCATTCCGAAACAAAAAACGGTTGAGAAGTTAATTGATGAACTTTTGGAAACGGAAATAATACGTCCATCAAAATCACTATACGCGTCACCAATCGTACTTGTTCCAAAGAAAAACGGCGAAGATCGACTATGCGTCGATTACCGCGAGCTAAATTCAATCACGGAAAAGCAGCCTTGGCCAATGCCAACAGTGGAAGTAGTGTTGCAGACGTTAGCTGGTAAGAGATATTTTAGTGTTTTGGATATGATGTCTGGCTATTACCAAATTCCGGTACGAGAGGAATCTAAGCCATATACAGCTTTTGTGACACATAATGGTCATTTTGAGTATAATAGAATGCCATTTGGGCTAAAAAATGCACCGTGTACCTTTCAACAAATGATGTCAATTGTTATAGAGCCAATCAAGGATAAGGTTGTCAGCTACGTTGATGAGGTCATAATAGCTTCTGATTCATTTTACGAAGGTCTAGCAAATATGGAACTATTTCTGAAAGTGGTGCACAATCATGGCTTGACTCTTCGATCTTCAATATTTTCGCAAATTCATTCGAAATTATGCGTTAATTGCTGCCCCCCTTACTCGAGTAACAAGAAAGAATGTTGAATTTTTATGGTCACCAGAATGCCAAGAATCGTACGAGAAGTTAATCAAATTGTTGACAAGTGAACCAGTGTTGGGTATTTACGATGTTACAAAGGAGCACGAAGTATACACAGATGCTTGCGGAACCGGTGTTGCTGGTATACTGCTTCAAAGAGATAACCAAAGTGGTCTGAAGCCTATCGCATACTTTAGTCGTCTATGTAATGCTGCAGAGCAAAAATATCATGCGTACGAGTTGGAGGTGCTGGCTGTCGTGGAGTCTTGTCAATGTTTTCGTATGTACCTGTTTGGAAAAAGATTCTTAATTGTAACCGACTGCCCAGCAATCTCTAACATGAAGTTATCTAAGCCAGTAATACCAAGGGTGGCAAGATGGTTCCTCAAGTTAATGGAGTATGATTATCAAATAACACATCGTGAAGGCAGCAAAATGCGTCATGTCGATGCACTGAGCGAGCACCAACTGATAACGAAGGCGATGGAATGATTGTTCCTGACGTAAGTGAAAAAATTTTTATTATTAAACCGTCTGTTGACGACTGGGTTTACATGATGCAACAAGAAGATGACTCACTAAGGGAAATAATTGATGGTTTAAATGGTAGCTGTCAGTCAAATCAGCAGAAACAGTATTCTGACAAATTTGTGATGAAGAAAAATAGGCTATTCAAAAAAGGCGAAAACACATTATTATTAGTAGTACCAAAGGGACTCAGGTGGCGTATTGTGAAGTTCTGTCATGACGATGTAGGCCACCCAGCACTTGAAAATACATTGAAGCGTTTGCAAAGAATTTCTGGTTTCCGAGAGCAAGAAATTTTGTTAAAAATTATCTGAAGTCTTGCGCTGAGTGTTTATTTTTGTAAGAAACCGAGCCGAAAAGAGTGCGAGCTATATGGAATGGATATTCCAAAACTTCCATTTGAGGTAATACATATCGATCAGCTTGGACCATTTGTTAAGAGTCGCCGAGGTAATGAACATCTCCTGGTTATCGTTGAGGTTTTAACAACAATTCCCTTTTCAAAATGTGCATTCAAATATAGAGACAAACAAAATCAAAACCTTGATCCATACATGTATTAGCTTTTATAATACGGACTTACAAATACTCAAATAGCAAAATTTCATCCTGTACTATCGGAGAAAAAATCGTACGCAATGGATAGATAACAAACCAATTAATCGTTCTCCCTTTTATAAAAAAACTCGCAAACTATTATCGACTTTCAGCGTTCAACATTCCTATAACAAGAGTAAATCAGTGAAAATGGAACTTCAATCTCTACTGGGATACAATGATTGGAATATACTTGACCGGAGTATACTTTGACCGCCTTTTTGGAAACCGAAATCGAACTTTATGCAAATAATTTTTCACTTACAAACTTATGGTTATATAATACCATAATCAAGTTTATCAGTAACTTGTTTAAATTTAGGACCATCTATGCCCAAGTGATGCATTGTGTATAAGGGTGGCGGTACGTGCTCTTCAAACTGGATAACATGAGCATTGGTACGGTGGCCAGTCCAGATAAAATTGCCGTCACATTCTCACATAAAAATCTGAAGATATTGCCTTAAATTCGAAGCATACTTAGAACAATTCCGGTTATGCTTACAATTCGGACACAAGATTTCATTAAGTGCCAGTTGAATATTCCCGCATATTAACTAACCAATAACGTGACCCTAAACTAAAAGCCATAAAATTACCGTAGGGATATTTTAAATTCTAAGGCACCATGATGCTGCAGTAAAGATTATTCCACTTCTACAACCTTATTGCCAACTGTAAATACAGTAGTTTTGACATAGCTGCACATAAAACTTTTGCACGAGTTTATGTGCAGATAACCCAAAAACGTTCTTAAGTTAAATGTGCTTACCTGTTTATATGTGCAGGTATAGAATTATGGTATCCCTCTTCCATGTTTTTGAGATTTCGGAATGATTAAAGTTGGCTTTTAGCGCTTTTATGATATTTTTTAACTCTTTCAGCGGCACTGGTTTGAAAATTGTAAAACATAATTTTAACGTTTTGCGCAGCGGTGGTACATATTTTAAACCACAAACAATTAGCTGTATTACAGCAGTCGAAAAGGTTCAAAATACAAAATGCAAATATACAGACAACATAACGGAATAACGTTTCGCGGAATTTTACAGTGTTTGTGCATTGAAATTCATAGTTGTGTTCTTTTTCTGTAAAGATTGTGCCCAAGCTCTGTCGATTTTTACGTGAAGAATGAAAAATATTAAATTATATAAATATCTTTGATATTTTTCGTTTTATTGTTGCAAAGTATTGTTTTGGTAAGTACTTTATTGTGTTTGAATTACTTATAATAGGTAATAATTGTCGGAAGTGAATCTAGAGTGATTTTATTTATTAATTCAAAGTTTTTTTTTTGTAAAGCATCTGGAAGAAAATCCAGCAAATTTAAGCCAGTTGTTTCTTCTGATCACAAAATCAGAATTGATTTTGTTTTCTAAAAATCTTGCTTATAAATACCTTATGAGAAGTTCTAGACTTCTACTCTATGAGTGACTTACTAAAGTACACTCAATATCTTATAATTCTAGGAGCGATTTTCTAAAATACGCTCAATAATATTAAATGTATCCAATGCATTTTGTAGTTGGGCGGAGTTTTTCACTATGTCAGTTTTTATTTATGGAATTTCATAATTTACTCCAAATTATTCAAATATTGTCCAAATAGAAACTGTATGTGTAGCAATTACATTTATTCAAAACAAAATTAAAAATAAATATTAATGGATCAATAGTATCAATTGCATTAGTCAATAGTACTGGTTGTTTACCCCACATACTATATAAAAGTGGAAAGAAACTCAACCGCAAAACAAAGCATTGTCGTAAGCATGTTGTCAATGCTTACATTAAATCACGCGCTATAACATGCATACTTTACACCACCAGGAGCTTAGCTAACATTTTTTTGCATTTTCATGAAAAATAAACTTTATTTCGTGTAGAGAAAATATGAGCTGACAGAATTTAACTTAGGTCGATATGCTCGTAATTGGAGTGCTGGATGAAAACGACCAGATGCATTTGGATTGTGTGGAAATACCTTCGGATTTTGAGTCTATTCAAGTTGACTTGGAAGATAATCCTGGTTCTTGTCGGTAAAAATCATGTGTGCTATCTTGACACTTTTTTAGAAGTACACCACTGATGTTGGACTTGAAAGCACAGCAAATGTATGCTTGTGGCACACCATTTATTTTGTGTGTCTATTTTTTTTCCATTAAGAGTGGTATTGTAAAATAAACAAACTTTATAACATCTTTTTCACTCCACTTGTTTTGATTTTGTTTTTCGTAAGTGGCAGCTAAATGTGACTTTTTTTATGTGAACAATTTAAAGCTTTCAAAAATATGAGGCGCTTATCTTATATGTGGAGGTACAAAAAGTGCACTTAAAGAAAAAGATTATTACTGAATTTTGAAAAAAAAAAAAAAACCAAAACAAAAATTTTGTGCAGTTATAGCCAAAGTGCACTTAAGAAAAAAGCATTTCAGTCGAAAATACTGTAACATATATTATCAGAACGAAGAGTATCGATTTAGATATAGAGTAAATTTTATTCTTTTTTCTTTTCACTCCCTTTATATTAACCCGCAGATTCTGTTTGTCTGTCGACAAAACCATGGATCGATTTTTTACCTTTTTCCCGTGGTCCAATCGAGCCTAAACTTTGCAGGCTACAATAAATTTGATCTGACATATTTATACCCTATACCACTATGTGGTTTGGGTATAATGACTTTGTGCTGCTGTTTGTATCTCCAAAAAATATTTGACCTATAATTATACCGATCGAATCAGAATCACTATCTGATTCGATTTAACGATGTCCGTCCGTCCGTCCGTCTGTGTGTCCATGTAAAGGTTGTAATCAAACTGCAGGTCGCAAATATTAACATATTTTGATGAAATTTAGTATATGAGCTTTTATCGACCATAGAATGAACGCTATTGAAATTGGTGAGAATCGGTCCATGGTCAGACCTAGCCCCCATACAAATGACCCCTATGAAATCGACTTAAATTGCCATAAGATCCAAATTATCATATAAATCTTAGTCAAATTGGGTTTGTATGTGTTTGTTACATACATTAATCAGTAGTCCAAAAATGATCCCTATGCGACAACTCTTAGTCATAGGTCCCATATAGAGCTGCTTCCCGATCTTCACTTAAATCTATCAAAATACAAAAATATTGCACTGATTCTACTCAAATTTTGTTTGTATATATTTTTGCAAAATACAAGAGGCCTTATCATACATGGTCAGGATCGGTCCATTTTTGGGCCTAGTCTCCATATAGATATAACATCCGATATGAACTTTTTCGTATCTGCAGACAAAAAAATTTATAAAAATCCCACTCAAATTTGGTTAATGCTTATTTTCTATGTCCAGTTAGTTGGGCCTATGGGGTAGTGTCTCTAAATGCATGGTATAGGGTATCCTATAGTCGGTCTAGACCGACTATAATTTTCTTACTTGTTTTTTAATTTTTTTTTATTTTTGGCATAGATATTTTTCTAGACATGCTTCATTTTCAATCAATCAATTATTTAATTACATGACGGTAAACTTAATTTACAAAGAAAGGGAGTATAATAAAAACTTGGTTTTTATGGGTTAGTTTTTTTATTTCTAAACTGAACTGTTTTAACTGCCTTTGACTCGTAGTATTTGTATTTATTTATTAAATGCGATTTTCCATTACAACAAGACACAGTATCTTATAAATTACAGTAATGGAATCAGATAAGTTATTCACTATATATTTAATATCAGTAACTCGTAATCTAAATTTAAAATATTATAAATTACAATTAAAAAATATCAAAAAAAAAAATCAAATAAAACAAGTAAGAAAAAGTTCATGTCGGATGCCATATCTATATGGGGACTAGGTCCAAAAATGGACCGATCCTGATCGTATTTGGTAAAGTCTCTTGTATTTTGCAAAAATATATGCAAACAAAATTTGAGAAGAATCAGTGCAATATTTTTGTTTTTTAATAGATTTAAGTGAAGATCGGGAAACAGCTCTATATGGCGCCAATGGGATCATTTTTGGACTACTCATTAATGGATGTAATGAACGCATACAAACCCAATTTGAGTAAGATCTATATGACAATTTGGATCTTATGGCAATTTATGTCGATTTCATAGGGGCTAGGTCTGAACATGGACCGATTCTCACCAATTTCAATAGCGTTCATCCCATGGCCGACAAAAGCTCATATACCAAATTTCATCAAAATATATTCATATTTGCGACCTGCAGTTTGATTACAAGGTTTACATGGACACACAGACGGACGGACGGACGGACGGACATTGTTAAATCAACTCAGAAAGTGATTCTGATTCGATCGGTATAATTAAAGATGGGTCTTGGTCAAATATTTTTGGTTGTTACAAACAGCAGTATAAAGTCATTATACCATTATTTTGCATGACATTAGGAAGCTGAATCCAGAGGCGAATAGTTAGAATAAAAAATTCACATTCAGAGGCATGGTCCCGGTATTTAATTTGAATTATTCGATTCCCTCTGGAAGATCTTGCGAACTTTAATCGTTCAAAAAGATATTTTGGGGCCTTGGTTATAATAATTTTATGTAGAAATATAATGTTCTTGAATTTAATATAGTTGTCAAATGACATGTGTAAGACATGACACGAGTATTGGGATATATGATCAGATATAGCGAATAAAATTGTTGAAAGTTACAGTAAGTTTTCTATTATCCCTAGAGTTGCAACCTGTGAAAACCTCAGATGCATATAGTAATGTTGGTAAAAGATATGTTTTAACAAGTAGCAATCTTATTTTCAGTGGAGTAAAGTGCTGTGTTAACCAGAATCTTCTTATCATACTATAAATGCTGCCATGGGATTGATTAATATGATCTGACAAAGTCAGAGTTCCATTAGACACAACTCCGAGATTTCGTACAGAGTCCACGATGTCAATTTTAGAGCCCCCAACGAAGAGATTAATCTCATTCTCCAAATCACTTTCTTCTTTATTATAATACACTTAGATTTATCTGGATTAAGTCGTAAACCATTTGCCGTTGCCCAATTTGTTATACGTTTGAGATCATAATTTAGTTCTTGAGTTTTGGAAATAATTGAATCCTTGGTACTACTTAAATATAGCTGAATGTCATCAGCGTACATCTGAAACTTAGAGAATTTAATTTGTTGTGGAAGATCATTGGCATATATCGAATAAAGTAGTGGTCCAAGGATTGAACCCTGTGGTACCCCTCTTATAACTTGCAGTGAGTTTGAGATGGAGCTATCATTAGCAACAGATTGGGATCTGTTTGTGAGATACGAAAACATGAGTCTAACTGCTAATGTAGAAAAGTTGAAAAACCTCTTCAGTTTGAGGCATAAAATTGAGTGGTGCACCGTGTCAAATGCCTTTGAGTGGTCCAATAAAACCAAAAAAGATACTTTTCCATCATCCATGTTACTACTTAACTCCTTAACTACATCAGATAAAGCTGTTATACAGCTATGTTGCGGCCTGAAACCAGATTGACACTCTGTAAGTAAGTTGTTGTCGTTTAAATACCTAAAGATTTGTCTGTGTAAAAGGTGCTCGAAAACTTTTGAGAGATATGGAAGAATTGCAATCGGGCGGTATTCGTTACCCGTTTTTGGTATTGGTATAATTTTGGCATGTTTCCACTCTATTGGAAAGATGCTAGTAGTGATTATGGAGTTAAACAAGTACATTATGAAATGGACAATCCATGGTAAAATCATTTTTATAAATCTGGGGTGTATATTATCAAGGACCACTGCATTCGATTTAATGGCATTGAAACTTTCAACTACCTCTGTTAATCTTACACACTGAAAGTTAAATTTGGGAATGTTTAAATTATTACAGGGAAAATCATCATAAAATTCGTTATTTACGGCTGGTAGAGGAAAATTTACAAAAGCTTCATTTAGCGCATTAATGTCAACATTCGTTGTTTGATTAATTGTCTTATTTATTCCAATTTCGCGTATTTTTTTCCAGTTTGTTTTACTTCCAATAGCTGTATTAAATTTACTAAAATAATAAGAAGACTTTTCATGCCTTATTTCGGAAACAACCGCTTTCCTAGCCATCTTATATTCCTCGTGATATTCTGATATCCTGCACGTTTCCACTTCTGATGCAGATTATCACGATGTTCTATTAGCATCTTGGTTTCCATTGTGAACCAAGGTCTATCTCTATTTTTAATAGTTTTCGTTTTGTTGAGGACATGTTTGTTGTAAATTCCTAAAATTTTACCATTAAGAAATGACAGTTGTTCTCCAACAGTCGGTAAATAGAAAATTTGATCCCATGGAGTAGAGAAAAGATCATATCCCAAAGCCAATATATCAATATTATTAAAATCACGATAAGTAAATGTTTGGGGCTGGGTTTCTATTGCAAAATCATATGATAAGAAGAGTAGATCGTGCTTCGAAAATGCTGGTGCTGCTAACTGATCATAATGAAGGACTTTACTTTCATTGCTGGTAAAGAAAAGATCAAGCAAAGTGCTATTTGTTGACGTGAAGTGTGTAGGTCTCGTTGTGTTGACAGCTGACAAGTTAAACATCGACGTTATAGTGGTAAGATTTGAGTCATCGAAAAGATGGTTATTAAAATCACCTGATATAATGACTTCGGAGTATGACATTGATGAAAGCTCCAGCTTCGTGATAAGACTGTCAAACTTTATCCGTTTATTTGGACTGTATACACATCCAAGAAGAAGTTTATCACCACGACAATTTACGTCTACAAAAACATATTCCACGTCATTAGCTATATTATGTGTACAATTTAATTGACATGAAATATTATTTTTTATAGGAATTGCGACACCACCAGCATGACTACTTCTGTCGGAGCGAAAGACACAGTACCCCTTCAGCTCATAGATATTGTCGCTAGCATTATCACAGAACCATGTCTCAGAAACACATATAGCGTCAACACCCGAATTTTCAAATAAAAGACGAAACTCATCAAGTTTATTACATAAACTTTGGGCATTTAAATGACAAATTCTGAATCCCTATCTATGATTAGCCAGGATGCGTACCATGTTACAATTACCATCTCTGGAGCCAACTTGTTTATATGATGTACTTGTCATAATGACATTCTAAAGCAACGCAATAAAATTTACATTTATCGTATAAAGTAAAAAATAAATGTAATAAAAATTTAAAAACATGATTGTCATAGAAAAATTTAAAAATAAAAGACAAATTTTGCAAAATTTTAAAAACATAGAGAAATGAAAAACATGTGTAAAATGAGCAATAAGCAATATGATTTGTTAAACAGTAGTAATATATAGCATTAATAGTATCAAAGTTGATTAATGCTTTATGTTTATTATTCACGAAAAAGCTCTTTCAGATCATCAAAAAATTCTATTAGAATTGGGTCATCTGAATTAAATTGTATGCTTGTCGAAAAAATTTAGATCAATTTCCAACGCTTTTCCCTCGCTCCGATCCAGCTGAAACCTTGCAGGCAGACTCGTGGTGAGGACAAAAAAGATCTGCACATTTTTTTTTGTCAAAATTTTTTGAACAAATTTTTATTTATTTTTGACATACATAAATATTTCCAGTCAATGAATTATTTAATTACATGATGGTAAATTAATTTACAAATAATGGAAGTATAATAAAAACTTGGTTTTTAACTATTTTTATTTTAACTCGTAGTGTCTGCTTGTCTGCCGAAGAAAATGTGCATCGATTATTAACCCTTTTCCCGTGATCCAGTGGAGCTGAACCTTTGCAGGCAGATTCGTAGCGATGATGCAAAAATTGGAAATAAAAATATTAAAAAAAAAAAATATTCCAAAAAAAATTATTGACTGTAGAATTTATAATTGTTGCATAAGACTGAAATGATATTGCAAGTTTAATTTACAATGAAAAAGAGTTTAATTAAAACTGGGTTTTTGTGGGTTTGTTTTTTGCTCCATTTGTTTTAACTCGTAGTGTCTGCTTGTCTGTCTGCCGAAGAAACTTTGGATCGATTTTTACCCCCTTTTCATTAACCCAATCGAATTGAAACTTTGCGGTCAGACTCGTGATGATAATAAAAATGATCTTACCAAAAATGGGCTGGATAAGATCAGTGGGCGTGGCACCCTTAAACACAGTAATTATTTATTATCACATAACTGGAGAACTATAATAGCGATAGCCTTGGGACTTTGTCTGAGTTCATGAGTTATTAATGTGAGCAGGCGTCCAAAAAAAGGGCGGGATCGGACCAATGGGTGTGGCACAAAAATTTTTATAGGTTCTTAATCTTTTCCCGTGATTCAATCAAGATGAAACTTTGCGGGCAGACTCGTGGCGACTGGTAAACTTAATTTAAAAGAGAAAGGGAGTATTAGAAAAACTTTGATTTTTTGGGGTTAGTTTTTTGTTCGTTGTAATTAATTGTACTCTCTTCGAATGGGATGAGAAAGAAACCTTGTTGCATTGTACCATTTTCGCTGACGTTCTTTACTGTTACTTATATTTTTGCCAAGTGACGTTAAAATTCTGAATCAAAAATTAATGGAATATTTAAAATAAATTGTATACAACATCATTGAAAATTAAATATAACGAAGCTTAATTCATTGAAGAAGCCAAGAGTGATGGGGTCAATTTTGATAGATACTCGGCAAAAATAATACGGACAGTGAAACGGTATGTACTATATATATACTAATTTATATACATATTTATATATTTCTATGTACATATTTATATACTTATATGTATATATTTGTATGTTTATCACGTACGGTTTTTTTTACAATTATGGTGGAATATTAAACGCTTTTGTAATTGAATGCAGTTGTGACCTTGTTTTTATCATACGAGTATCTCATCGCTTTGAATTTGCATATATTCTCTATATACATTTATGAACTTTTCACAAAGTTAATCTTTTTTATCAGTAGAAAATAAATTTATGATAATCTTTAACAATAGAAAATTATATATAATTTATGTAATTCACCCTTTTCGAATTACCCTAAGTAGCGTATATTTTTACAGTTGAATACGCTAGACCCAAAATATTAAATAAATGTAAACAATTTTTTAAGAAAAATTGTAAGTAAATATTACTGGGCTATATACTCTTTGGCTAAAAGCACTTTAAGGAATGGTAATGATTTTTTGGGCTTTATAAAAGTTAGAACAATTTACCACGTTGTTTTACCTGTTGACTTATGACAGCAACAGCAAAAAAGAAAAATATATAAATAAAAGAAAATATGTCATTAAGATGTAAAATAAGCTCATCTACAATTTGCTTTGTTACAAATCAAAAAAGGAAAAAGCAATTTGTATGAATATATTATGGAAATATAAAAAAATTTTGTGTAACTCATATGAATTTTAACAGAGGACGTTATTTGAAAAGAATATGTTTCACAATTTTTTTTTCAGAAGGGTCTTATTACATAAATTAAAAAGAGAATGACTTAATCCAAAAACCACTCTATGTAAGAGTAACCTCTTCAAAATGCCATAGCGTTCGTAGAAATATGGTTTACAAACATTCTTTGTAATGAATATTTAAATGTTAAAGATTTCAATTTATGTATTTAATGAATGAAGGTAAAATGTTTTTGTTGATCCATTAAACGCAAAAATTTTGGGGAAAAAAAAGAAATTTTTTCTGTGTCTAACATGGTTTTGGTAAGAGATTTTATTTATGTTTTAGTAAAAATACTTAGAATTATGATCGGAAGTTCTACAAAATCGACATTGCTCATAACACAGCACGGCCACAAAATACGAAATTGGTTCTTGCATGAAATAGCAAAACTCCAACAAAATTTTCAAAACCTAATATTCAAATTGGAGGTGGTGCCTAGGTTCAAAAATGGTCCGAACAGCCATGTCGATATTTTGTAAGCTTAACAATATAATCTAAAAAAAGTGTAACAAATCATGATATTACTCTGATAGAACAAAATATTTAAGCAAACAAATGGGAACGCAGGTCATTATTGGAAATACAAAAAGCCAACTTTAAGTGAGGTTGTCATATTATTTTATCCCGGACATCTATGGATGTTTATATCTGATGTAAATATTATGTGGAGACTTCCATCAAAGCTAGTACGATCATCAGTCTGGCTGATGCTTTTGTTGCTTAAATACACACAAAAAAAATATTGGTTAAAATTCTGTTATAACTATTAGCATTTTTATCTTAACTAGCAGATTAGCACTCGAAATTCGAGTGCTAATTCTGGGAAATTTTGTTTTTTTATTTAATAAGGACCCTAAATGTATGCTCCACAATTCAACTCATTTTAAATGAAGAAAACAAACTCAACTCATTAACACATCAACATATATAATAAACACATACATAGAATTGTATAATTTTATGTATGTGTTAGTAGCAACTTTAAACGATCATAACTGCAAAAAAATATTCCACACGATGTGAATCTGTAAATCTGAGTAACAGCTAAAAAGAAATACCTTTCAAATGATAAATTTTTTTGTCAAAATCGGGTTAAAACTATAAAACTTACATCGGTCACAAGAAATTGCCTTTCCTGTTAATATTAAAGATTAATAAATCTTTCAAAATGCATCCAGATTTCTTCATTATAATAATTAAAAATATAATTCCCATAGAATGAATGTACTTTCAATATAAAAATAAGTTCCCTTTACAAATCAAAGTTCTTATACAAATTATTATATTAATTCAATTGAGATAACTAGATTAAACCCAATATAACATATAACTAAATCCTAAAAATTAGTACTTACAATATCTAATATATATTGAATCGAAAATGTATTTATAGATTGTAACAAATTTTTGGTAAATATAATATAAACAAAATAGTGTGAATTATGGAATTCGGTTATAACAGAATAAACATATACTTTTAACCTGGTTTGGTAGTGTCAATTGAAAAGTAAGTGCACGAATTAAATTCGGTTGTAAGTACCAAAATATTAGAGAATATACATATAAGAGAATGTTCAAACTTTTATATCATTTTCGACAGCAACATAAAAAAATATATATAAAAATTCAAATTGAAAGCATGCAAAACGAAAATAAAAACAAGTAAGAGTGTTAAATTCGGCTGTGCCGAATCTTTGATACCCTCCACCTCGGTTTGAGTCCTGAAAATAAATGTAAATGAAAAAGTAAACAATTTGTTAAACTTAATACCAAATTATTTCAGCAAATTCTTTGGGTTGGTTTTCGTCTTTTCTATTATTTCGGATTTATTTCGGTGTTTGCTTTTTGGTCATCGTGGTTGCTGATCGGCATGCATTTAGGTTATATACCTATATGCATGCGTTTCCGGTTATATGACATAACTTCTCGTTTAATTTAGTTTTTGCTTTTTTGCTAATTAAATAGCTCGCCCTAAACTCCATTGCAAAGGAAATGGTTGTGTAGGGTGGCTATATCCATTAAATCGTGCTAATTGGAGATGACTGTATAGTTTCCTTTAACTGGCCAAATATTTCTTCATTGCGGCCATATAGGTCGGATGGAGTAACAAAATAATGACCAAAAAAAAAACTCTCTCAACTTTTTTTATTAAAATATTGCCATATTTGGAAAACATAGAGAATAAATTTATAATAATAAATAATTAAATTAGGGATGCCAAACGCAAAAAACCAAATGTCCCAAACATTTTAAATAAAATAATTTGTTATCTTTATTTTCGGAAAAACTTCAAATTTTCATCCAAAAAAAATTGTGAAAATTTATATATAAAAAATAACGTTCTCATCAAATTGCGTTTTTTTATGTAACAGTTTTTATGTTCGCAATTCTTAAATATCATTTGGCGTTTTCTAAAATTCATTAAATTTAAATTAATGTTTTCGGTAGTGTGATTCTGTAAATTTCAACGATCCGGCAATCGCAAAATATATCGACAGCTATTGTTGTTTGCACTAAGGATTAAGTGATTCACTAAGTACATACATCTTAACGACAGTCGACAAATCTATTTTTATATTTATTTAAATTGTAAACGAGTGGCATCTCTGTAAAAATAAGCGAAAAACACAAAGAATAGAAAAAAACAAAAAACTTCGTGTTTGACAGGATGATTTTATGTTTATGTTTAATATCTTTATTTTTCTACTAATATTTCTATTTATTTATTTGAAATGAAATAATGAATTGAATATGCTATTTAATTTTTTTATTTATATAAAAAAGTTTTTTAATTAAAGCAAAATATTTTCACTATTTTATGATTTTTATTTATGTATGACGACATTTCAACCTAAAAATTTAAGTTTTTATCGATTGAATAAACAACACAAAAATGGTTGTCGTTTAGATAACTTATATAACTTAACTTTAACAATAACGAATATCGTTTAAAAATTTTACTGATAATTTTACAATTTTCTTTTTTTAACGATTCGACTATCGTGAAAAGCTATAATTTCTCCTGAATGTCAAGATTTTTTTAAAAGTAAAAATTTTTTAAATGTAAACATAGGAAGGTGTTTTTTATTTTTTGGAATTTCAATTTGTGTTTAACGAATAAAATTTATGTATTAAAGATGCAATTGATGTCTTCTAAATTTAAAATTATTATTTCCGACGTTTTGATATGATTTTCTGAAATTCAATTAATTGTAATTTATAATTGGAAATTTTTAATTCCAGTTTTTAGAATTGATATTTTCTTAAATTTGAATGGAAAATTTAAAAAGTGCAATTTTGTATTTATGTGAATAATAATTTTTAAAAATTAGATGTAATCGCAATCAGATATTTTGTAGGTAAAGCAGAATAATAATTCTATATAAATATGTAGAACACTTTTGAAAGCAAAAAACTCATTGATGAACTCGGTAACTCTATTTTGTAAAGACAACAAAAAGTTAATATGCCAAACTTATGTTCATATTTGTAAAAGAATAATGAAAATACGTATGAAATAGAAGACCAGCCCGTGTATATTCTTAACATTGTTCTGTATGATATCCAGTTGAAGATATTAACATTCATGTTAAAATAGAAATAACTATTGCAAAGCTAATTAGAACAAACAAAAATTGTGGCGCCATCTACTGTGGCATAGCCACGCTGAGCAAAATGAAGTGACACTCTGTTAATGCAAAAGAAATGTATTTTCCCCACAACAAAATATTGCAGAATTTTATGTAAATAAAATAATATACCGACTTATTTCTAACATGAGGTTGTTATGGATATACATATATAATATATGTATATTATTTGTATTATTTAATATGTTTATATAAATTTATTTATAAATTTAGATAAATTTTTTTTTGCTACATTTACTTTGTTTTGTTTTATTAACAACTAGGTATTTTAGCATTATTTGCTTTCGATGTTGGTGAATTTTTACTCCCTTTATATTAACACGTAGTGTCTGCTTGTCGAAAAAATTTTGGATCGATTTTAACCAATTTCCCGTGAGCCATTCGATCTGAAATTTTGCAGACAGGCTCGTGGTAATAACAGAAATGATCTAACTAATTTTTAGAGTGATGCCAAAACAATGGAAACTTTTAAATTTTTCTACCAGAGTTAATAAAAAAATGTACAAAGGGTTAGTTTTTATTACATTATTACTACAACGACCACAGAAACAACAAGTCCAGCTATGAAAACAACACAACATTTCGAATAACAACAAGAAAAATATAGAAAATTCATATTTTTAATTTTTTTTTTTTTAACTTTTTCAGAGATTTCCCTGGACCTGTTCCACCGATTTTAATGATTTTTAAAATAGAAATCTTCCCATGAATTTGGTGAATCATCCTCACTAAAAATGATCACTGTAGCTGCAGTATTCAGGGCGTGATCGTGACAAGAACAACATAGAAAATTATATTTTTTCAAGACTTTCTTTAGTTCTTCATTCAAATCTCGGGCCCTAATTGACCGATTTGGACGATTTTAAATTGCGAACTTTTCAGGATGTTACTGAATCATTTTTTATATCAACGAGCACCCTAGCTGCCCGATTGATGCCGTCATCGTGATTTCCACAGACGGACAGACGGGCAGACGGGCAGACGGACATCGCTATATCAACTCCGGTTGTTATAAGGATCACAAATATATATATTTTATGATGTCCAAATTTTTTTTTCTAATTATTACAAACGGAATGACAAACTTATATATACCCTCTGCACAAAATCCATTATGTAGTACATGGTGAGATTCCAAAATATCTGCAATTTCAGCTCGACGCTCTGTTTTTGAAAAATCAATTCATGTGCATAACTTTTTCTTCACAAATGGTTGTACTTGATTTACTATGACAGAAAATTATCATGGTTGAACTTAAAGTGCATGAATAAGGTCTTTTTAAAGATCGAGAGTCGACGGAGTTACACTCATACAATTTTATTGAATCATTTATGAAAATTATGTTATAACGATGCTAGGAATTAATTAATAGTTAAGAATATGTAACATAAATATCATATATTTTATTATGCAATCTAAAAAATATACAAAAAATTTAACATTCATGAAAATCATTGAAAATAACAGTAGCAATGAAACAACTTTAACAAATTTGCTCAAATGATCTATAATATTAATAGGCTAGGCGTTTTCTTGTGACTGATGTTTTGTTCTACCGTTTTATCCCAATTTCGACCAAACGTAAATTATTTGAAAGGTATTTCTTTTTAGCCGTTTTGCAGATTTACAGATTTTTAAATTTTTTTCCTTATTTTGAGTAAATTGCATATAAAGTTGCTACTAGCACATACATAAAATTATAAAATGCAATGTGTGAGTTTATTGAATTTGTTAATGAGTTTGTAACTAAAATGAGTTTGTTTTTTGTGTTGATTTGTGAATTGGCTATAATTGATTAGCATACTTTTAGGGTTTTTATTTATTGAAAAAATAAAGTTTCCTAGAATTTGCGATCGAATTTCGAGGGCTGGAATCTGCTAGTATTTATAAATCAAACAACTTTTTCAGCACAATATGAATAAATATTTCTGAATAGTATTTTATTTACACTTCATTTCTTTTACTCTTAATTTGCGCTTGGTTTCATTATTATCTTTATTTTTCAATGTCAGTAATTCGCATATTTTCCAAGGTTTACCAATATTGAAGTGAGGTTATTGAAGAAAAGGATACTTTTGTTTTCCTTCTTCCATGTCCACTAAAGAACAGGCATTGTTCCTTTGAAAGATGAAGATGTTCGCAGCGAATCGATATCTTCGGCGGTCACAACATGAAAATCTATATTTTTAATATTCTGTTCCATAGTTTTGATGAAAGCATTCAAGTTTGAAACGTCATGGCCATGAGCTACAGCATTATCAGTTTCATCGTAGAGCCAACACCATGAAATTATGCACAATAGTTTCAATTTGAGGAAATTTATGTGGTAGAAACGTTGATAACAGAAAAAACAGTTTTTGTTACGATATTTTGTTGATGGTGAATCACTAATAAAATGTAGATTACATATTTTTGAATAATTTTCAAATACTTGGAAAGAATTGGTATCAAGTGTGCTGTGATTGCTGCTGGATCATATTATAATGATTTTGATACGGTACAGAAGCTTTGTCTAAATCCTTTAGTATACAGAACTCCTGTCTGCAGTGCTGACTGCTCTCGAGAAGCTCCAAAGTGTACTGATTGTGGCTCCCTTCCATATTTACAAGAATAATTCTCAGCAAAATCTATGTGGGTAATCATGTCAGTATCAGAGATATTTTTATTTCAATTATGCAATTGTTCTGTACTGATGACGAATATGTAAATATGCGCCATAAATTTATGCAAATTGATTTTAAAAAGTTCTACAGAATCTTTCATAGTCTCTGTCACACATTTTTTTTATCGTACGTTGCAATGTAATGGGTTTGTTTGTCTTGCCACTTACTCTTTCTATTTTTTCACTTACCCATGCTTTTCGACATATAGTTCTATTTAGATCGTCATCTATTTGGAACGATAACTCTCTGTAATTACACTTTGTAAAGTTTCTCAATAAACAGTGAACATTTTTAGAATAACAGCACAGTTTTTCTATGATTTGACTGGCTGTTTTTGCAGGAATCACTCTATTTTATAATGTGCAAATACGAACAATTTCATATTTTCATGAACTATGCACAAGCGCGTATCTCTCAAGTTTGCTTTTGGCTCAACTACGAAAAAAGGCCGCAATCGTTAAAAACTGGACAAACTTATTTTATACATTACATTCTTTTTAAAGAATTTTTTACGCAAGCGCAACAAATTATCGCACAAAAATCTTTTTTGTTTTTTATTTTGTTTTCGAGTATTGGTGGAATTATTCCCTGGTACGATGGTACTATTATCATCTGGAGTAACAAAATTGTAAACACTCTGTTTAACGGTCAACATACTCAATTTTTTTTAGATTGCATGACTAAACTTGCATCTTTGTTGTTGAAATTACGCATTTTTTTCAAATTCAAAAACTCAGAAGTGTGATTAAGGAGATGATATTTGCGAAGTACACTTCCTGAAAATGCTCCGTAGAAAGAATTATTCAGTTCATGGCTTTACGTACTTTTGTTTGCATTTCTCAATTCCATTTTTAATGCTTCTTTTTTATAACTGGATTCACAAACTATTCATTGCTTAGAAACTTATTTACAAACTTGACTTGATTATCAATTTCGTCTTGATCTATTTGCTTTTCTGCATTTCTCTTTTTTAACCGCCATATTTTCTGTCTGAGTGTTTAATTTCAACGTCTTTTTCTTCGAGTAAGTTCTTGTGTCTTTCCAATTCACGCACAGTCTTACTTCTATTGCGCAATATTCTTTTTCAGCCAACAATAGCTTGTCGGGAAACAGTTTGCGATTTAAGAATTCAGGATTCTGAAGATACTTTTGCATGTAAACTCGATACTTTTGCATGTAAACTCTACGACGTTCTTTGAATTGACAGTCAGTATTATTTTCTGTCTGCCTCTTGCACCATCTTTCTCTTTCTTTAGCTTTGTACTTTGTACAAAAAACCAACAAAAACTCGATGCTTTTGAATTATAACGGTTGTTGTGCAAATCGACGGTAATACACAAAATTCTAATGTTGGAAGTGGCCATCGTTCGAGATCCAAACTGCTGTAGTGCATTCTGTTAATCCTGAAGCCATCTGTGAAGTTGAAGAACCCTTCTCATTCAATGCAGATCGTTCTAGTGCCGCAGGAATTCGAGAATTCTGGGAGCTATGAAATTGCCAAAGAAACACTTAATTCAGATATTCAAAATGTTTGTTCCGGTAGATCGGGAGCTGCTTTAATAAAATTGGCGTATTTTTATGAATCAATCTCAGTATCATGGTAATAGATTTTGAAAATAGAATCGATTAATTTCAAAATTCGAAGAGAAATTTAATTACGAGATCAAGTGGACTCATTTTGGAAGCTCCATATAATAATTTATTAACAATGCAACCAACAAGCGTAGAAGCTGAGCGTGCTTTCTTCTTTGAAAAAATTGGATAATTTTTTTATATGTTATTATTACATTATATACTATATATACTAGGTTATAGTTCTTTTAGTTCTAGCGGTGCACGGGTTGTTGTAAATTGAAGAGTTTATGTTTATGTGCAAATACCGAAGAACAGGTCTGACTCGAAAGTTGCACCTCATGTGAAAAAGTTATCGATTTTTGACTTATATGAGCTACAAAAATAGTTATCATTGCCTTCGCTCTAGTTTGTTTCTCGATAAACTTTGAGTTTTAGTTCGTGTTCTGATTAGCCCCAATAACAAATTTTTTTGGAAATTATCATTCAGTAGCAAGTGTTTTTTTTTTTAACTTAGCTTCAGATGTGTCCAAACAACTTTGGACACCAAAAAATAATAAAACAAAAATGAATTCATAATATTTATTATTTTTAATATTACTTCTAATATTAGTTTAAGAAAAAATCGGTAAGAAACTTGAAACCACATACAATTGAATAGTTAGTTAACAATATGTAAATTTCGAAATTCACATTCAGCCGTTTCAAATTCAATTTCATTTAAATACTTACCATTTTGATGTACATACAAGCACACACTTATCGCTGAAACTTAGATTTGAATAAATTGTGAAATACATAAAAAAAAAGGAATTTAAATATTTAACAGCCAGTTTTTTTCCATATAAAAAATTGTAACTCCCACAAAAGGTGAGCATCCCTAATCCCACAGAAATACATTTAAATAAAAGAAACTAATTCTCCTTTTTTCTTTTATTTCCCATAACCCCAATTATAATTACTCATAATCGAGTAATTATAAATAAATCTCTTTCTTGATTGCCCCCCACCCCCCTTTAATTACAACATATCCAACCCAAAAGAAATTTTTTTTTATATTATTAAAACCTAGAATAATACAAGTTGTTTTGTTCCATAAATGTAAGACAAGCAAGCATTACTGTAGTCAAATGTCGTTCCTCTTGGTAATTATAATATTTCCGGTAGAGAGAGAATTCTGCTAGGTTTCAGACTTCATATTATTTCTGTTGGTGTTAATTATGTTGTTTAGAAAGATTTTTATAAAATTTTGTTTGATTTTATTTACTAAACTGAAAACTAAGCACCTCAGCAGTGTCGGTTGAATGAAAGGTGCCACGGTCACTTATGCTACCCCGCCTTATTATATATAGAACAAGTGAGAAAATTATAGTCGGTCTAGACCGACTATACGATACCTTATACGATGCTTTAAAGACCTCTTCAGTCCAACTAATTGGATATAGAAAATAAGCATAAACCAATTTTGAGTGGTGATGTTATTAATTTTTTTTGGCTGCAGATATGAAAAACTTCATATCGGTTGCTATATTTATATGGGGACTAGGTCGAAAAATGGACCGATCCTGACCATGTTTGGTAAAGTTGCTTATATTTTGAAAAAATTTATACAAAAAAAATTTGAGAAAAATCTATGAAATATTTTTTTTTATAGATTAAAGTGAAAATCGGGAAGCAGCTTTATACGATATGCCATATGGGGTCTATTCTGGACAAATGGTAAATAGATGTAAAAAACACACACAAACCCAATTTGACCAAGATCAATAATGATAATTTGGATCTTATGGCAACTTAAGTCGATTTAATAGGGGTCATTTATATGGGGACTAGGTCTGAACATGGACCGAATTTCACCAATTTCAATTGCATTCATCCTATTGCCGATAAAAGCTTATATACCAAAGTTCATTAAAATATGTTTATATTTGCGACCTGTAGGGTGATTAAAAGGTTTACATGGACACACGGACGGACGGACATCGCTAAATCGACTCAGAAAGTATTTCTGAATCGATCGGTATAATAAAAGATGGGTCTAGGTCAAATATTTTTGGTAGATACAAACAGCAGCACAAAGTCATTATACCCAAACCACATAGTGGTATATAGTGACAATTACAGTCAGTAAAGTATACTCGCTGTCCGTTGAACCTCAAAAATTTAAAGCTGGAAATTTTTTATGTAAAGAGCAACCGTCACAATGCTTCATTGCTCTTGATGTGGCGTCAAGCTTCATATGTTTTAAATTAATTGTTTACGTCTATTGGAGCATTCGTCTTGTATATTAAATATTGCCTGATTGCTTCCTTTGTCAATATATTTTCGTTTATATTTAGTCGTTATTACTACACTGCAACAATTGGCTTAACATTAAATAATTTATCGTAATAACGACAATGATGATTTATTTAATAATTTCCTACACAACAGTCTAATGTAAATAGAGTATATGATGTTGAAAGTGTAGAAACATGTTTTGCCAAATTAATATGAATAAAATTATTAATTATAAAAATTATAATACATAATTTCCCGAGAGTAAAAAGAAATACAAAAAACTATTTAATTAAAATGATATAATATATTTTTATAAAATTCTTTGCGTTGTTGTTTATTTGCTGGCTATGTGGAAGCATATTCCAAAGACGAGTAGCATTTGTGGAGAACTGCCATTCAGAACATTAGAATTTCGGAATTATATAATATTTGCCTATCTAGCAAAACGTATATTGTGTAATAAGTATTTCAGTTTTTGAGAGTATTAAAATATTAAAAAAAAAAAAATATTAGTGTTTTTATCTTTACCTGGCTTTCAAAAGTTACTCCATAGTGAGTCTTTGAATAGGACGATACTTGATCACTTTTTTTAAGTCCGTAAACATATATATTAATATTGTTATTATAAAACTTTGAGCAAGTAAGACTTGTAGCCGAATAAGCTTTCGCACGTGTTATGATAAACTATTAAAATTTCTTTTGTTATTTAATGTTCAAATTCATTGTCCCTTTTTCCCCTTGCACTTTCTTTATTATTTCTCTTTAATCCTAATTTTGTTTAACCATTGATTTTGTTCTAAGAATTTGATATGTAACGCATATATTATAATTTTATGTAAACTAAGCTCTGTCATTATCAAATCGTTAATCAAAAAATATTAATCTTTAATTGTTAGTAAAAAAGTGTTAAAGTATTTTAACTAAAGTTCTACTTTAGTGGCACAGGCGTTTGTTCGAACTATAAAACAAAATATACATATTTTATTAAATGAAAAAAATAAACTGCAGATTTCAAAAATAAGCTGAATTATATGTAGATAAATAAAAAGTTATTAACACACCTTAAAATTTCTTTTTCTTGGCACAAATGTGACCCTACGGAGCGCAAGAATGGATTTTTTTTTCAAAAATTTTCAGTTGAGAATATGCGATATATACTAAAAATTTTTAATTTTTCATGTTTTCCATAATTTTTGGATACATTTAAAAAACATTTTTTTTTTTTAATTTTTTTTATGATTCTAAACACTTATTCAAAAAATTTTTCCAAAAGTGCATAATTTTACAGTAACAACATCACTTCTCCACGGAAAATTTTGGAACATTATGGCCGTTTTTGGGAAAAATTAAAAACATAAAATTTTTTAATATTTATCGCAATGAAGATTTTTAGCTGAAAATTTTTAAAAAAAAAATATTCTTTCGCTCGGTAGGGTCACATTTGCGCCAAAAAAATTTTTTTTCCTTAAAACCGATTCTAGGAGAAAAATTCCAGAAAAATGTGAGCGTAAATGGGCAATTTCAAGGGCAATATTTCATAGAAAAAACCAGCTGAAACAGTTGAACTATGTGAGATGTAAAGTAATTTGAACGGAACAGTTGCTATTCATCCCACTGTACAGCATCTTACTGTACTACATACTACAACCAATGTTGGGTACGGCTACAAGTTTAAAGCTGTTTTCGATACAGAAGCTTTAAATTCGAATACCAATTAAACTTTAAGTTAATTGCTTTCTTTTTGACCCAGTTTATATTATAATATCTTATTATAAGAACAACGATAGTGTCTTCCATAGAAAATATTAATTACTAACTAAAACATTTCACTATTTCATTCTTAATAGAGTAGGGAACATATATGTTCTCATATATACCAATGCAGTTAATTATTTCACGCAGCCGGCGTTATAGTACCCAAACTTTGATCCCAATAAGAAATATTTGAGTACTTAGAAGTCATACGATAACTCAAAAAAAATTTCAAATGATTCTTCGCTACAAATATCCAGATATTAATATGAAAAATAGAACATTTTAAAATATTTTTATCTGAATTAGATAGCAATATGTTAATTTCAGGATACATATAAAGAAAAAAAAAAAAAACAGGTAAGAAATTAAAGTCACCCTATACATACTTAAGAATATATATACGCGATATAAGTTTATAAACCAACTTTCATCCAAATATATATTTTTATAACTGCGACCTTTAGTTCGAGTACAAGGTCTACGTGTACTGACAAACGGCCAGGTAAACGTCGAAAAAGTGATTTAGAATCAATAGGCATAGTTAAAAAGGTATTTTTTAAAAAGGGTGCTTTAGAACTAGTTTATGTTCTAAAAAAGGGTATTTTCAGGAAAAGCCTACTTTTTTAAAAAGGTACTTATCAAAAAACAGGGTACTGCTCATAAAAAGGGTGCTTTTTTAAAAAAATTTACTTCTTAAAAAAGGTAATTTTTTAAAAAATAGGGTAGTTTTAAAACGAGGGTACTTTAAGGTAAAGGATATTTTTTAAATGGATACTACTTTAAATTGGTACTTTTTAAAAAAGAGGTACTTAGTTAAAAAGGGTTCTTTTTCAAAAAAGGATGCTTTCTTTAAACAGGGTACTTTTTTCAAAAAATTTACTTTAAAAAAAACGGTACTTTTTTATAAAAAAGGGTACTTTTAAAAGAAATGCTACCTTTTAAAAAGCGCACTTTAAAAAAGGGTAATTTTTTATAGAAATTCACTTTTCCAAAATTTACTTTTAAAAAATGTAATTTTTAAGAACAATACCTTTTCATAAAACTCTTGTTTTAAAAAATGTAGTTTTTTAAAAAGGAAAATTTTTTAAAGAAAAGTACTTCAAATAAATGTACTTTGGAAAAAAGGCACTTTTTTAAAAATGAATTTTTAGGGATTATATTCTTTCATTCATATTTACGATTTTCTTTACTATATGGCAACTAGTTGATTGTGTGGCGCCTAGGCGCTCGTTCATTTTGACTTTAACAAAGAAATTTTTTTTCCATATCAGAATTTTCCTATATTATATATATTTTTAAAAAATTAATTTTAATTTAATTTATTATACCCTATACCACTATGTGGTTTGGGTATAATGACTTTGTGCTGCTGTTTGTAACAACCAAAAATATTTGACCTACACCCATCTTTAATTATACCGATCGAAACAGAATCACTATCTGATTCGATTTAACGATGTCCGTCCGTCCGTCCGTCCGTCCGTCCGTCTGTGTGTCCATGTAAAGCTTGTAATCAAACTGCAGGTCGCAAATATCAATATATTTTGATGAAATTTGGTATCTGATCTTTCATTGGCCATGGGATGAACGGTGTTGAAATTGGTGAGAATCGGTCTATGTTCAGACCTAGCCCCCATACAAATGACCCCTATGAAATCAACATATATTGCCATAAGATCCAAATTATCATACAAATCTTAGTCAAATTGGGTTTGTATGTATATGTTACATCCATTAATCAGTAGTCCAAAAATGAGCCCTATTGGACAACTCTTAGTCATAGGCCGCATATAGAGCTGCTTCCCGATCTTCTATCAAAAAACAAAAATATTGCACTGATTCTTCTTAAATTTTGTTTGTATATATTTTTACAAAATACAAGAGACTTTACCAAAAATGGTCAGGATCGGTTCATTTTTGGGCTTAGTCCCCATATAGATATAGCATCCGATATGAACTTTTTCATATCTGCAGCCGAAAAAATTAGTAAAAATCCCACTCAAATTAGGTTTATGCTTATTTTCTATATCCAGTTAGTTGGGCCTGAGAGATAGGGTATCTAAACGCATGGTATAGGGTATCGTATAGTCGGTATAGACCGACTATAATTTTCTTACTTGTTTTTATTTTAATTTAATTTTAATACAAAACAAAAACTTCGATTTTCAAATGAAGTTTTGTAAAAGGTCCTTTTATGTATATTTTCGTAAAAGTTTGCCAGTAGCATACCTTTGCTTTGTACTTTCTGCTTCTATACATAAGGAGTTTTTAATATTATGTGATTTTAAAAAAATATTTTATTTTGATAGAAACTCGCTAATTTTAGTCTTATTAAGGCAAACTACGAATACGTATCTTTTTAATAATTTAATTTATGTTTTATAACTTTTTAAAATGCATCAAAATGAATAAACTTATTCAACTAAAAAAAGTTGAAAAATACTACGGTTATAACGAACTTAGTCTAACTAATTTGGCCGGTCCCGCCGAGTTCGTTATAACCGAACTCCATTTTACTGTTAAAAAAAAACGTTTTAGAACAAGGTTCCTGAAAGTTTTTTAAGGGGGGTAAAGTTTTAAAAGTTATAAAAAGTCGTATTTTCATAATTCTTTTTTGAAGATATGAATTACGTTGGATTATTTATTTCATATACATGTTATAGCATAACATTTGAAGAATCTTCGAAAAAATTTTCAATTGAAAATTTTAATAAATAAGTCCGTGACAGGGAATCTCCGGAGGCGTTGTTGTTTTGCGATGAACATCATAACTCGTTACCGGATCATGTGAAATAAAAAAATCGAAATGCGTTTCAAAGGTGACATGTTTCTTGAGGTAGTGACGAAGAGTTTTTTACAATTTTTTTTTTTTTTTTTTTTTTTTTTTTTTGTAGCATTTTGAAGTGAAAAACGATTTTTGCTATACAATTTAGGGAATTTGTTGTTAAAAAATGGGAAAGAAATTGGAATTCAAAAAAAGTCTTCGTGGTTACCTGATGATTTATGGGTATAGCGCCTAAAATTTCAAAAGAATCGGTCAAGTAGATTTTGGGTTATGATGTTTGCGAGAAAATCGGTTTAAAGTTTTCTAAAAACAGATTTATATACTATATACGGTATGAGGCCGGTCGCTGGAAACGCTGTATGTTCTTAAGTTGTTCTCTGATTTACTTCAAATTTTGACACAACACTCTCATACATGTAAACTGAAAAAAAGGAATAAATCTTATACATATGTAGTGCTATTGTCGTTAGCAGTGCTGCTAGTTTTGACAACTTATTGTAATTTCGACGATTTTTCAATTTGTTAAAATGATTTGTTAAATTTGTTAAAATGATGATTAAAGATTTAAAATTTTCAGTAGTATAAAAATTACGATTTCAAGGGTTAACACTTAATGGGTTGTTTATCGAAAATTGATATTTTATGTTCAGTGTTAATGTAAATTACAAAATATATATAGATTTAATTCTGGGTCAAGTCGTTTCAGAACGGAAATACCTTGAATAGCATCTCCATTTAAGATTTAAGTTTTATTTACGGCGATACTTTAAACCCATATTATATGTTTTAGCTATAGATACATGTAAATAAAATTATTTAGTTGATTGCTGTGTTAAATTTTTTTCGTTGAAATTTCATCACTAATACATTTTTATATATAGAAATAACTAATGCTGCAATAATATTCGTAATATGAATGATATAAATAAATTTTACTGTTTCGAGTTTTATAAGGTCAAATTTTCTTGACAATTTCTTGTTTTAAAAATAACGATTTTGGCGATTTAGTTTCCAAAATTGTCGATTTTCAGAAGATTTTATTAGCAGCACTGGTCGGTAACAAAGAAGAGAGAAAATTGTGTGAGGGTTTGTATAAAATGTGAAATATTAAATTTTGCTTGTGTATTTCCCATAGCTTTGTATGGAGTGCTATGTGTGTATATTATTTCAGCGTTACAGAATCAGTCAGTGAGTCAGGGATCAGCGTAAATATACTTAAGAAAGATGCTTGCTTACCCTCATGAAGCAAAAGTTACAACTACAATGACTACAACAATAAGAAGAATTACAACACATACATATCTTAAGAAAATAAACAAATATATTTTTATTTTTTTCAAGACTTTTCGCATTTTCATTCATATCTCGTGGCTCTTTGGCCGGATTTTGATGATTTTATATAACAAATCCTTCGGGATATTAATAAACAATTTTTTGCAAATGCGAGTTTAGCTTAGTTATAAGGATCAAGAAAATATATTGTTTTTGGGTCTCCGGAATTAATTCCAATGGCAAACCTATATATGTATACCCTTTGGACAGTAGTGTGGAGGGTATAAAAATTTTAAATCGAAATTAATATAATGTGAATATAAATTAATTAACGTTGCAAATTAAACAAGTAAGAAAATTATAGTCGGTCTAGACCGACTATACGATACCCTATACCATGCGTTTAGAAACCCTATCTCTTAGGCCCAACTAACTGGACATAGAAAATAAGCAAAAACCAAATTTTAGTGGGATTTTTATTAATTTTTTTGGCTGCAGATATAAAAAAGTTCATATCGGATGCTATATCTATAAAGGGGCTAGGTCCAAAAATGGAACAATCCTGATCATATTTGGTAAAGTCTCTTGTATTTTGCAAAAATATGTACAAACAAAATTTGAGAAGAATCAGTGCAATATTTTTGTTTTTAACTGAAGATCGGGAAGCAGCTCTATATGGGGTCAAAGGGATCATTTTTGAACTACTCATTAGTGGATGTAATGAACGCATACAAACCCAATTTGAGTAAGATCTATATGACAATTTGGATCTTATGGCAATTTATGTCGATTTCATATGGGTAATTTGTATGGGGGCTAGGTCTGAACATGGACCGATTCTCACCTATTTCAGTAGTGTTCATGCCATGGCCGATAAAAGCTTATATACCAAATTTCATCAAAATATATTCATATTTGCGACCTGCAGTTTGATTACAAGCTTTACATGGACACACAGACGGACGGACGGACGGACATTGTTAAATCAACTCAGAAAGTGATTCTGATTCGATCGGTATAATTAAAGATGGGTCTAGGTCAAATATTTTTGGTTGTTACAAACAGCAGCACAAAGTCATTATACCCAAACCACATAGTGGTATAGGGTATAAAAATAAAATAAAAGATAATTAAAACAGAACTTGATCTAATATGCACATAAACTTATTTTTTGTATTCGTAAGCTCACTTTATCATTATTTATAAAGAAAATAATAAAATTAAAAATAAACAATACCAGAATGTCTATGACAATGTGGTGTTAACATTTTTGTGGCAATTAGAATTCTCAATTTTCTATGATTATAAAATTTTAATATGTATAATCTTTTCCCTTTGACCAGGGACCTTAATAGTTACTCCTTTTTTCAAAAAAGTCAGATGATAACAGTTATTTTTTTATTTTAATTTTTCAAACAAAAATAACAGCTATATTTTAATTTTTATTTTATTTTTAGCAAAAACAACAGTTATTATTTGATTTTTATTATTCGAGAAATAAACATCAAAAAATAACTGTTATTTTTGCTCGAAAAAATAAAAATCAAAAAAATAACAGTTATTTTTGCTCGAAAAAATAAATATCAAAATTTTAAAAATCAATATATTTTATCACAGATTAGTTCATTAGGATGAATATCGTATACTTGAATCAGTCTTCCGACAATTAATTCTATATGCTTTTTTTTTGTTTTAAAATTTCAAATAACTGTGATTTTCGGTCTCTGCTTTTGACTATTTAATGTGAACCATATGTAAATATTTTGGATTTTTAAAACAAACTTTATTGAACAAACCTCAATTAAATAGTGGGATTAACTTTAGATTTTATTTTTTTTTTATCAAATTTATATATATTTTTTAAAAAGAATTTTAACTTTAAAAGCAACGACTTTAATTATTGCACTTCATATTTAAGATTTAAATGTATTCAATTAAGTTTTGCAAGGACTTTTATACAATTTAAGTTAATATATATATATATATATATATATATATATATATATATATATATATATATATATATATATTGTCGACTTTTACCCACATTGTGACTATTGATTGATGATATTGGTGAGGTTTAATCCAAACACAACACAAATGCTGATTATGGCAGTAAAGAATTGATTAAAATTGGTTTGTTTTTATATTTTACTAGCAGTAAGATGCGCTTCGCTATACCAATCAAACCGAAAAAAAATTGGGGTACATTTTGTAGAAAACCATTTTATTTATTTTAGGCGATTTTTGATTTTGTCGATTTTTTGCGATATTCGATTTTGGAGATTTTTGTGATTTACGATTCTCGTTTTTGGCGATTTTGACTTGGCGTTTTTTTGTTGCTATTTTTGATTTTGCCGATTTGTGTTTTTGCGATTTTTGAATTTTATCTCTGTTTGGCTTTAGCGTTTTTTCTGTGATTTTTGATTGGCGAATTTTTTATTTTGTCGGTTTTTGTTATGCGAGATTTTCGGTTTTGCCGTTTTTCAATTTTGCCGTTTTTCAATTTTACCGCTTTTTATTTTTTGCGATTTCTTTGATCGCGATTTTTGGTTTTGGCGATTGTTGTCTTTGGCGATTCTTGTTTTTTCCTCATTTTTTATTTTGGCGATTTATGTTTTATGCGATGTTTGATTTTTGCGATTTTTGATTTTGGCGTGAAGTAAGCGATTTTTGGTATTCGCGACTTTAGTTCTTGGCGATTTTGATTTTGGTGACTTCACCCATATTTTCCACGACTACTCGCAGTGGTAATTAATGTGAAAAGTTTCAATACTGCCGTTTTCATAGCACTTCATATTTTTTTCGTGTAGGAGTTGCCACGCCCATTGCACATATATGACATTTAATATTTACTTTGAATGGGGTGCTATGCCCACTGATCTGCTTCGGCCATTTCTTTCCGAGTACTAACGTTGATAACTTATGAACTCATACAAATTCCCAAGGCTTTCACTATTATAGAACTCCAGTTATATGATATTAAATATATACTTTGTATGGTGAATGCCACGCCCAGTGGTCCGATCCCGCCCATTTTTAGTGTAATATGGTAAACATAGATGTTAAAAATTCACTTTATATGGGAGGTGCCATGCCCATTTTATAAATCCAAAAAAAGTATCAAGACCATCAGTCCAGTCTCCTATAAACCACAAACAAACGTAAAAACATACAAAACTCCATTTGTGTATATAAGATTACATTTATATCCTCACCTATATTGGTTTATTTTTGTATATTGTGTCCATTTGTGACCATCTCGAAATAGTTGAACTTTAGACTGCTTTTCGAATCTATGATTAAGGATATTGCATAGTCTACCTCGATCGACTATACCTTTTTTTTACCTCTTAATGTTTACAATTGTGTGTTTAACACACTTTAGTGTGTACGTTTAATTGCTGTATTAATATTATGAGCACGTTAAATATAATAAGAAAACCTGTCAATTCATTTTATTTTGTATATAAGTGGATGGAAATATTATTATCTGTAGTAAATGTACTATGGCAGTACAACTAGTAAGTATGAATACTTATTATCACGTTTATTTAATTTTCTGTGTACCAATATTGTGTGTACATTAGTGGTATGTAAATTTTAAAGATATCTTAGCGCATAGCCCCAAGTGATGGATAATAATATCCTGCATGAAACGTAATTTATAAAGTATACCAGATAAGAAAAATATTTATTTTATTTATTTTTTCTTTTTAATTTTATTATTAGTAGAAATTTAAATTGGACTTTCTAGTTGATGTTGATATAACAAGAAATATGTTTGTTGTTGGATAAAAACGCTTTTTTCAATTGGTAATAATAAAAAAAAATTTATAGCTATAGTTTAATGTAATATTTAATGCACGATTTCATACAATATAACAATATTGATATTTTTAAATATTATAAAAAGTTATATTCCAAATGCAAATGTAGTTTTTAAGCAGCAAATTAGATTATGCAGTATGCATTTAAATTTATAAACACGAATAGTGCAAGTACCTGATTAAATTACCTACTTATATTCAGTACTCCAGCATGTAGTATTAATACCTACATATAAATAAAATAAATGTTACAAAAATAATATTGCGAGTATGTGCATGTAAGAGATTAAGCTGACGATAATCCGATTTACCTTTAGCCTATATGAAACATTTATATAATTGGAATAATAGATCGTTGTGATTTAATATTATTTTTATATTTGTTAAGAACCTTACACAAAACTGTGTTTATTTTGGTATTACACTACATTTACAACATATCTTATAACTGTCATAGGCGATAAATTGGAAACATATTCATTTATAATTGTAAAAACAAACTACATATTCTATTTATTTCCTGCTATTAATTTATCGGTGACTAGTATGCCATGTCGTGTTTCGCTATGACCTACCGAGATATATATGTTTCTAAAATTAGTTTTTCCTAAGAAGTTTGTATCGTACAATTAAAACATTTTGTTTTATTTATTTTATATATTTTTTATTTCAATGTACAAATATTTTTGATTTTTCATTCGGTTTAAATATGATCAAAATTTTCGGCGTTCCTACTCTGGTGCAAGCTACATATAGCTGCCCGTGTGAAAAACATGAATTTTCCAATTAAAATCCGGCAACATTTAACGATTTGGCAATTTTGTTATTTTAGCGATTTTTGATTTTGGCGATTTTTGATTTTTGGCAGTTTTTGTTTTTACCGATTCTTGATTTTGAAGAGTTTTGTTTCTGGCGCCTTTAATCCATGTTTTCCACGATTACTACATAATGTTAGTAATTAATGTACAAGTCAAAAGTTTCAAGACTGTCGTTTTCACAGTACTTCGTATTCTTTGCAGAGAAGGTGTCACGTCCCAAGACCGGCCATTTTTTCTCCGACTACTCACATTAATAATAGAAGAAAAATTTTCAAAGATGTCTCTGTAATAGTACTCGATATATATAACATTAAATTATAACTTTGTATGAGAAGTGCCATGCTCACTTATTCGATCTCGCACATTTTCGGCATGGCTACTAACATAAATAATACGTGATATCACACAAATTTGCAAAGCTCTCGCTGTCATAGTACTCAATATATACGATATTAAATGTTCACTTTATAGCCTATGTCCATCCTTAAGCACCATTCAAAGTATTGGACCTAATATTTTTAAAATTAGATTAGTAGTTACGAAATTACCTCCTACAAACAAACTACCAAACACACATTACCTCTTTTTTTATATTAGTATGGATTAATATCGATTTAACGAAAGCATGAAAATATCTGTGATGCTTTCGAGAAAAATAACTTTTTATATAAATGTAATTAGGCTTCATTACGGCTCAGGTCAGTATATTTTTATTTAAAAAAAAAAACAGTGTTAGAGAAATAGGGATTTCGCATAAATATAAAGCGTTGTTAGTAGAATATGATAGCATACTTAACTCTAATCGTTCTTAAGTCGACTTAGGCGGTTATCGCTTGTGACCATAGATATTTTCTTATTCCTGTAACTCGATATTTAAAGTAAGGACCAATGGTATGGTGAATGCTAAAAACCTTTAGGAAAGAATAGTTTGGTCTGAAGGTCAGAAGTTTTTATCGCATGCGACAAACTAAGTTATTTTAATGGACGTGTGCATCTGTAATATATATTTTATCTGAAAAACTCAAAGAGTTTCTTGAAGGTTTAGAGTACTACTTTCATATGAATTCAGGACTAAATTCCTAAATATAGACTTTCGCGAATACATGTTATGGAGTTTAAATTCATGTTTAGCGCACCAAAGATCTTTAAAAGAAGTAAACTCGTGTACTAAGGACTGAGAAGTTAAGATCTGTGTTTTGAATGTGTTTCTATAGTTAGCAAATTAAAACACGACCTAAGATGATTTTAACCATTCAATGCCTAAGCTTATTACACAGTGTAATGGCCATTCTGGGGGTGAAAAATTCCAAGTCACGGTGAAGGTACTTTAGCAGTATAGTAAAATCTCCCAAGAGTTAGTTATTCTGAGGCCACACCCTTTGACTTTTTAAATTATTCTTGATGTTTGTTTGTTTTTATTTTCCGCTATAACTCACGAACCCTTGATTATTTCTCATCTCATTCTTCACCAAAATTGTAACTAAGGCTTAAATAAATAATTTCTATTAATATGTATGTAAAGTTGGATTAATAATATTGAACGAAATCTTAATAACGCCAAATTTATGGACATAAACTACTGAAAATATAAAGCTAAAGGCAGTTCAAAATATTTTTCTTTTAAAAACAACACATTTCTCAAGTTCTACGAATATATCTATAGAAAAGTATACGGCACGTATGTTTAGCTTAGATAGATATCCACTTTTTTAAATATTTCCTAGTACATCATATGTTTCTTACGTTGCTGTACTATACGCGATTGGAACAGAAGGGTTTTCATTGGACCTATGCGGTAAAACACTTTCAAGGTGTTTATATCTGCAAAATTAAGCAAACAAACATCAATATAAGCAAAAAATATTAAAAATCATGAGAACGACTAACTGGGAATCTCTCAACCCCCAGTCAATGATCCCGATAGTATTGTTATTAATACTAAAATGTTTTTTATACTAAGTTTTTTATTTAAATTGTGATATATTAAATAATTAATAACTAATTTCAATCAATTCTTTGTTTTTAGAAGTAAACTTTTCATTCATACCATTTTGTGTAAAGGTACTAACAATATCAGTATAATCGCATTATAGCTTTTACTACGTTGTGGTGCACGTCATGCTAACAAAAACAAGATACAACTAACAAAAAACAAAAAAATACAAGTAAGAATATTAAAGTCGGTCTAAACCGAATACGGAATACCATGTGCGTATAGAAATGGTCCAACTTCTAAGGGTATAGAAGAGAAGCACAAACCAAATTCGAGTGGAATTTTTATTAATTTTTTGGCCTGCGGATCTGAAAAAGTTCATATCGGATGCTATATTTTATGGATCGATCCTGACCATAGGTGGAAAAGTCAATTATTTTTTGCAAAAACACATAGAAACCAAATTTGAGAACAATCTGTGTAGTATTTTTGTTTTTGATAGCTTTAAATTTAAGATGGGGAAGCAGCTTTATGAGGGGCCTATAATTAAGAATTTTGCTATAGACTCTATTTTGGGCAACTGATTAATGAATGTAATAAACACACACAAACCCGATTTTTACAAATTTCAATATATCAAAATATATTCATATTTGCGACCTGTAGTTTGATTACAAAATTTACAAGGACATCGCTAAACGGACTCATAAAGTGATTCTGAGTCGACCGGTATAATAAAAGATGGTTCTGGCGCACATATTTTTGGTAGTTACAAACAGCACATAATCATTTTACCCTAACCACGTAATGGTATAGGGTATAATAATATACACAAAACACAATGTTGTACCATATAATAACCGCCATTTATGCAATACATACATTTTAAAAACAAGTGCTTTACATCTTCTGACAGACACTGTTGATATTGTATGTTTTATGTGTTTTGCACTTGTACTATACACACATTGTTGTGTTATGAGTATGTACTTTTGTATAAGATCGTTGATGCTTTGTTATTACATATGTTTGTACATACATGTTTGTACATATAAAGTATTTATTTATTTATTTGTATGGCTGACGGATGTATGTGTGTCTTTATTATTATGACAATGAGGCATTGACAGTGTAAGCTAAAATGGCTTAAAGCAACCAGAATTGAGAACTTCTCTAAAAACATTGCATTACAAGAAAATTTTACTTGTAATAGATGTCATCTGCTAACAAGAGGATTACTAAATCTAGGAAAAAACCAGAAATATATGTATATATGTTTGTAGATATTTGAAGTTGAAGTTGAATGTGAAAAACAACAGTTCATTTGTATTTGTGTGTCATTCATGTCCTAAAGTCTTCCAACTATAAGACTTGAATTCATTATTTAGTGAAAGGTGATCAGTTGCACTGTAAGCTTTGGTTCACTTGGAAATAACTTTTTAGTACATGCTGAATTTCAACAAATTGTCTACAATAAAGTTTTTCAGCATATTAGTGGTGTATGGCAACTGTATCTGGAATAAAATTTGTGTTTATACAAAATATTATTTGCATGAGAAGTTACTTCTTTTATTAAATTTTTTTTCGTACAAATGGAACGTTACACTTTAAAAGACTTAACTTTTCAACATAAAAAAATAAATGTAACTTGAAACTCCAGGTGAGAAAGTTAAGTAGTAAGAAAGTTAAGTAGGTGACAATGACTTGAAAGTTAATTGGTTTTAAAGCGATTATTTGTTTTTTTTAAATGTACGTACTTTGTGGTTCTATATTTTGGAAAAAGTTATGTATTTCAGAAGCTATTAAATCTCTTGAATATTATTGGCCTCTACCACAATTAGTATCATATTCAAAGAAAATAGATTTTGAAGAAAATATATCTTAAATATATTACATCAGGCAGAGGTTATTCATTAATGAGAATGAATATGGACTTTAACTTTTCTATATCTTACATTGATGATACACTCAGTTTCACTTGAATAGCACACTTGGCAAGATGCATTTCATTTCACGATAGCTTTTAAACAACTGAAAGTAAAGAAAAGTTCTTGGCTTGAATTTATAGTCAAAGTATTTAGTTTATATTAGCAATAAACAAAACCAAAATTTATTGAGTATCTTTCAAGTTACAGGGCTTACAAACTAAATAACATAAAAATAGTGCATACATTTTGTTTCGTTTGAATTTTAATTTATAAATCTAATTTAATAATGGGTAGAACTTTCTTTGTTTAGAATAACTTCATGAATCCTATTTGGTAAGGAATCATAAAATAAGGTTTTTTAATATAGTCAAGGAAAATTAACGCCCATGCTTCTCGTATATCCTGAATTAGTTCAGCTTTGGCAGAAAACTGTCTCCCTGACTCATAAACTTTTCTGGCCAACCACCCCCAAACATTTTCGATAATGTTAAGGTCTGGCGAGTATTGAGGCCAGTTTAAGAGATTGATATTTTTGAACCGATCCATGATTTGAGAACACGGCCTGTATGAATTGGGGCATTGACCTGTTGGAAAGTCCATGGAAAATTCCCAAAAAGATTTTATAGTGGGGGAAAAAAGCCTTTTCCAAAACTCCTTTGTACGATTGCGCATTTACCTTGGGAGTCAAAAATTGAAGCTCGCATGTACCAAATAGGATATGGCTCTACAGACCATTACCCCGCCAACTCTGCTGTGTAGACGTTCCAATTGATGGGCCTCCCTTCTTAAATCATGGAAGTAATAGTTATACCCGTCAGGGCCCTCGAAATTAAATTTTTTTCTCATCAGAGAATACAACGCACTGCCACTCTGTCTTCCATGACATGTAGTTTCTAGAGAAACTAAGCAGAGATTCTCTACGTGCAGGGGTAAGTGGTGGTTTTTTCTTTAACTTTAGGTGCTTCAGATGTTTGCCTTTAGAAATCACCCGCCACACAGTAGTTGTACTTGCGTTAACTCCAGCTTTTGCTCATATTTTGTCAACAGAGTCATGCGAATTGGAAGCCTCGCGCAGTATAGATCGCTTATCTGCATTGGAAAGTACTTATTTACACGGCCTTTCATATTTTTTCCAAAATATGAGCTGTTCTGAATAAAATTATATACGACTTTTCTACTTCTTCCATTTTTTTTTTTGCTGTTTCAGACACAAAGAGGTCACATTCGTGATAAGTTTTTATTTTAATTTGTTCCTCGTTCGTTAAGGCTGTACAATAGGGTGACCGCAGTGATATGGAGCAAAAAAAATCCGGAATTTTGTCAACGGGGTCCCCGCAAGATGATGAGTCTTTGCAGATTTTACGATAGCCAAATTTGAGCTCGAGTGAGGTATGTTGTCCCGTGCCGCTGGAGGCTCAAAATTTAAAAAAAACTCGATTTTTGGCTGCCTAGTGAGACTTCCCATTATTATCACATGATGTATGTGTCAAATCCTAGGCAATATTGTATTTGTTGTTACTTATACTATGACAGAGCTATAACACCCTTTTTCATAAAAAACATGGCGAGGAAATTCTATTAAGGGAATTATGATATGAGAATATTTTTATATTTTTCAGAGATTGAAATTAATTATGATGGAATAAAATGACAATTCGGCACGTTTGTACTACAACATGTTGTTTCAGCTCCTCATCTTTGGTGAGAAGGTTATTATAGGCTGCAATTAATTTCACTGCTCGTTCTGCTACATCGTTAATGACCTTTACCGACTTCACAATCCGCATTCCTTTCTGAAAATTTATACTTCCAGGCCAGCTACTGGGGGGTTCTCTGAAAGAAATTCATGGTCGAAGAAATTCATGGTCGCCTTGGTAATTAAATCAGATAGTCCTACATTGACCAGTTCTTCCAACTGGGGTCATCGTAATTTGGGGTATACAGTTCTTGAATCTGCTGTCTCGGTTTAACTCAGAGCTAGGGCGTTGTTCGCCATATCCTATTTTTCTTCTTCTGAAATTGAGGTATCAAAGAAAACGGGAGCTATCAATTCTTCATTGAAACACCGCAAATGGTTTGAGAATTTCTCCAGTAATATCCTTGTCAATCTCCTGATAGTCCAACAAACGTCGCAAGAGGTCAAAGTCTTGCTTGGGAGCTGAGTGTGATTTGTGGGCATTATTTCCAAATGTACGTCCTATGTTTATTTCGTGTTACTGTGTTACTCACATCCATGGTGTTTATTATTAGTCAATGGCCTGCTAGTGTCAAAATATCCATTATATTCAATTGTACGTCCTAATATGTTTTCCCTGTACTGGTTTGTCTTAGCTCCGATCCTACATACATTACAACATATATTTGTTCCGGAAATTAAACGTAAAAATAACAAAGGAAAAGAAATAACAATTATTAATCACCCCTATCGTGAATAAAAAGTGAAATGTTTGTTCCCTTAAAATTTTCATTCCCCCTCACGTGAAAATTGGTATCGAGAATTTCCCATGAAATTTTTGTTTCCTTGAAAGAACAGCTGTTCCAAATAATGTATGTTCACTGAATGAAAAAATGAATAGAAGTTTGAAAATTAAGGAAATTAACCATTTTCATCATTACTTCCATTTCCACGTTTTGTTTTTGTATTTCTGTAATTTTGGAAAACAAATTTCGTTGGGACTTTAATTCTTCACCTATAAGTTCAGCTGTAGTAAGTTTGTCTGCCGGATCCACACTCTTTCTTTTCAATGAGTCTGTCATTTTTTTACTAGAGCAAGTGGGTTCTTCATATACGATGGGATCTCATGGCGATGGTGTCAACTGTTTCGGGCAGATATATTGCTCAGTACACAATTCACTGGAAATATCAAAGGTCAACTGGTTCATTTTTCTTTTTGTTGCCATGGAACCATTCCATTAAGATTTATATCACTTTGAGCTCTATTTACTGATCTAGCCCTGAAAAGTATTATTTATTAACTTTAATATTTAATTGATAGAAAACAATAAGTACTTACATGATGTATTTATCCAGTTCGCCCGCAAAAATTAAGTGAACAAAACAAGGGAATAATGTAAAAAAATGGCGCGAAAAAATCATTCACGGTAAGTGGAATTTTTTCCCACATCAAATTTGTTCAGGGAAATTATTCACGATTGAAATACCAGGGAAAGGCAAAACATTTCGAGGGCAAAAATATTCACGATAGGAGTGAATAAATCTATCATCAATTTCGTCATGACATAATGATGATGAGTCTTCTATAGTTCGATTCGAGTAGAAGTAACAATAGTTATATATAATTAACAAATTCTATACAGAATATATATTAGTCACACTAATATTTCCTTTCGCTTCATCACATCATGAGAAAATAATGGGATTTCCGCAGATACGACCCCCAAACTTGGCTACTAAACTCAAAAACCCCGTTTTTTTGTAACTTTGAGAATCAATCGTGCTCAAATTTTGGCTATCGTAAAATCTGCAAAGACTTATAACTTTGTGGGGTTCCCGTTGTAAAAATACAACATCGATTTTTTACGGTCACCCTACTGTACAACGACCCATTATTATTGAATATTATTAAAATATATTTCAAATATTCAAAATAATGGTTTACTTTATCTTGCCGATGATCTGCACGACGAAAATCAAACTTAAACGCAAATGTGCTATTCAAGTGGTGAAACAGAATATGCATTAGAATTTGAAGCAAACGATAATGAAATGAACAGAAAAATGTAACGGTAACTTCTCAGAGCTTCAATTTTGTCGCAGAGAAAGTGGATAGGAAGACGAAGAAAATAGTACAAAAGATAATCAAATAGAAACAAAAAATTGGTGTGTGCTATTCAAGTGAAACGGAGTGTATATGTAAATTGTAAATACACTTGTTTAACAATTCTATTTTTAATGTATCTCTTTTAGAATTTTACAAATCTGTTAGGTTTTTCCAGACATTAAAGGGATTTTCGTTACCTATGTATAAAAATTTTATGTTCTAGTTCTTTTTTGAAAAATGAACATCAGGTAAGACAGGTCATACAAAAAACGTTAAATTTTATTAGCTTTCATCCGAAAATGTGTTTTTTTAGTACTAAAAATTGGTACAGACAATCAGAAAAACAATATCTCTATTAGGTAATAAGAAGTTTAGTGTTAACAATTTTACAGATTTTCTTCACTAATAACTACATATATAAACATAATTCTTTTACCAATCAATGCCCTCATACAAACTAAATTGATGCAACTAAATTAAATACAGTATAAAAGGCTTCGATACTAAATATTGGGAATTGCAACAACTAATTATATTAGAACAACATATTTTAAGAAGAAAATATTAACTCAGGTATTGTGATAGATTGCGGCTTAATATGATCAAAGTAATTTAGTATTTGAAATTATTATTCAGTTGTAACAAAAGAACTGCAAACTTTTAACATGTTTTGGTATTTAGAGCCAAAAGAATAATTAAATTCTGGTGTTAATACCAAATCAGATAATGAAATGTATAACCCAACCGAATTTTGAATGTAGATGTAATCAAAGATCAATAAACCAAATTCTATGGTTGGGTTCCTTATCATGTGGTATTTCTTTTTACTCCCTTTATATTTACTCGTTGTGTCTGCTTATAAGCCGAAAAAAAATTGGATCGTATTTTAGCGCTTTTCCCGTGATCCAATCGAGCTGAAAGTTTGCAGGCAGACGGATGGTAACGATAAAAATAATCGAAATGAAAAAACATTTTTCAGATTTTTGATATATATATTTGTGTATACTTGTTTCATTTTCACTTCATTTACAAAGAAAGGGAGTATAACAAACACTTGGATTTTATGGTTTAATTTTTATATTACTATTTTTTTTTCAACAACTATTTAAAGCAATGTTGCTTCACATTCTAAGTAGATATACAATTTTTAATTCCATTTTAGTTTAATACAATTTACCCTTTTAGGATTTATTCTGTGTAGACAATGAATGTTTACAATGAAAACAGAAATTGAAGGTACCTGCCCTGGTGTTTTCTACCATAATTGTTTGCGCGAAAGTATCGATCCTCGTTGAAGAACAAAAAAAAAAAAAACGTAAGCACGTTGAAGAACCACTATTTAATGCTTGTCAATCCTATAAAGTTTATCAAAATTTTTCAAAAGAAGCTTGCCCATCCTGTTGGGAAAGGCGTTACCAGGTTGACACCCATGAAGACCGCCCCATAATATATTAGGAAATCCAATAATTACACACAAAAAAAAAGAAATAGTTTGAATTCGGTTTGCACAAAAAGAATTTACTTAGGTAATTCGACTTTTTGTTGATTGTGATAAATTTTCTTTGCTTACAACATTAGTATCTTATATCATGCAGAATTAAAGTATCTACAAAAACAAATGAAGTTCTATTTACCAATCAATAGTCGGTCTTGACTGACTTTACGAAACCCTACACCATGCGTTTGGAGACCCTATTTCGTAGGCACAACTAATTGGATATAGAAAATATGTATAAACCAAATGAAAAAGTCCATATCGGGTGTTATCTATATGCGGACTAGGTCGAAAAATGACCGATCCTGATCATACTTAGCATGGCTTGGCAAAAGCATATACAAACCAAATTTGAAAAAAATCTGTGAAGATCGGTAAGCAGCTTTATATGGGGGGGTATGACTAAAAATTGTCCTATAGGGTTTATTTTTGTGCTACTGATTAATGGGTGTAATAAACACATGCAAACTTGTTATAACAACAAATTCTAAATATAAAATGTGCTAACAGATATAGTTATAAACTGTTGGTTCATATGATGAAGTATTTAGAACTAATTCTCGGCTATAGCAAACGTATAATCTGTTTTGGTATTTTAACCGAAATAATGAATCGAATTCTGTTTTAAGTACTGAAATAATATGATGAAATGATTCATCCAACAGAGTTTTTAATTTATATGTCATTATATGAGAAATATAAATTAAAAATCGTCATTTTGGGAAAATGAAATAAAACTTTAAGTGCACTTTCAATTTCGTTGAAAGTTTTATAGTTTTAATGCTCGAATGTAAAGCCAACTATATGATTGGGTATGTGGATTACTTTTAATTATTGTGTAACAATTATTGCAATAAGATTTAGAATTTTTTCTTTGCAAAAAATTTATGCTACAATGTAAAATGAAGTAGAAGCGATTCCGTCTTACTCGTCCTCACGAAAACAAGGGATGTCGAAGCATCAAACCAATGTCACCCGTTCCTACAGTGGTGTAATCTAACTTGGCTCCACATGATGGAGAATCACTTATTTAGGTTAAATGATTTCTGTTTTTACAATATAGTTAATGGGTACGATTTACCTGTAAAATCTATAGCTTTGTCGGTTGTTTAAAGTGGTCTATCCATGTTTCGTCAATGCGTTGACGAAAAATTTCATCAGGATCACGACAGGAAAGCTCTAAACCAGCTACTAAATCAGTTACAAGATAGCGATGTTTTTATTGTCTCCCGCCACTCATTTTACGTATAACATTTTCTTACCCAATTTGTTTCTCACGCACTTTAACTTGTCGGTCATTCATCTGCATCAACTGAACATCCAGACGAGGTTAAACTTTTGTGGCTATATACCTCTCTTTAAATATCCAATTGGGCCAAGGTCTTTGTCTAAAATATCTTTGATATATTTTTCTGCTTATAGATCTTGTAAAGAATTATTGACTCCCTCGTATTTAATCAATGTAGGCTTTATTAGTCATCTGCTTGTATATATCTCGGAAATGTATTAGTGAGCACAGGTCAGGAGTGGATTATTTCCTCACCAGCCTTTGTTTTAAAAATTTTAATTTTTTAATAATCATCAAATAGACTTTTTTTAATTTTGCCTCCCATAGAATTATAATTTATATATATGTATATATATATAATTTTGTAAATTACTATTAACTATTGAGAAGAAAAAGTACAAAAGCTTGAGCTATTTATATATATATATGTATACATTTGTATATATATATATATATATATATATATATTTTTTTTTTGCTAAGATGAAAATGTAAATATTATTTAAACAAAATAAAGAATAAAATTTAAAAAAAAAGAAATGAAATTATTTTTTTTTTTCTTAAATATATTTTTCAAATTTTCTTTTACCTTCTGGGTTCCTATCATGTTAATATTTAGTTAAGTAATGAATGATTGTTTGTTTGGACAGAGTTGTATCTTCTGAAATTAATACGAAGTAAAAGCTGTATGGTTCGAAAGCTGATTCTAACCACACTGCTCGTATGCCTGAGTGTGTTAAAGCGCTGACCAAAAAGTGCAAGTACGAGTGTATATGAAGGTTCACGGTTCACACCTCACGGCCGCCCTAAGTAAAAAAATTTTCATATAGAAACAATCTATTCAATTATAACATAAAAATGATCACAATGTTCAATAAATCGCTGATGAAGCCTGATATGCCAGAAACCGATCCGATTAAGAATACAGTGTAGTTATGAATTTTTGAAATATATGCTTTCTTCTTCTTTACCACGCATCATTAAAATTAAATGAGTTTCATAACATAGCCAGTCATACTATTTATTAATAATTATCGCCGTAATTGACTGGTGTCAAAATGTGCCTTGTTCAGGTATGTGCCTTTGCAGGTATTCAAAGCAAACAACCAAAAATTTCAAAAAGAAAATTTCGAAAAAATCGTATAACATCATTTTTTGCGGAAGCCAAGGAAGAGCTTGATAAGTATTATTGGGTCCCTCGCCATCAATTTCAATGAGTTCCGTGCATTGTCGAAGGCCAACAATTTTATGGCGATTATTTTTCGATGTTGCACTAGACATATGTGTACTCGTCATGGCAAAATTCTATAAAATGGGATACGAATTGTTATTTCATTTACCATATTCTCCGGGTTTAGTCCCCAGTGACTACATTCTATTTCCAATTCTAAATAAATGGCTCGGCGGAGAGAGACTTAGGTCCAACAGTGAAATCATTGATCAAACAAATGCCTTGAGAGACTAGTGAAACTTTCTTTGCTAAAAAAGAATGTTATCCATTCAAATGGTGCCATATATATTGATCCGCCTTCGTATTTACATTTTTTGTCATTAATCAAGTCCCCGTTTAATGGATGGTATCTAATTATTTTTAAAAGAAAGTTAATTTTTTTTTATAAAATTTCTTATGCATAATTTACTAAAAAGATAAAAATATATTTTTCTCAAATTGAATATGAAAGTGATTTCACTAATTAATATTGCTCCAATGTTAGGCCTTATCCCTTTGTAATTGTCACATCCAATAAGAGCTTTAGTATACATATCGCACCTGTAGCTCTAAAGTGAGTCAACTCAAAATTTTTAAATTTTCACTTTTTGCAAGAAAACGATACACAGTGGTCATATCTATCCACTGTAAAAGTATTACATCGGGTTTTCTAGTCTTTCGCAAAAAAAAAAAATACAGTTGTAATCCTCTTTACTTTATAAGAGTAGCTTCTTTAGAATCCACTAAAAAGACATATTTTGAGTTGCACCCAAAAAACTTGTTATTTTTTATAATCACCGAAAAAATTGCAAAAACAATTACTGTTGTATACTTATTATTCGCAACTATATACAATGAAATAGCTGTTTTTAACTTTTATAGTAAATTAAAAAAAAATAAACGTTTTTTGCCTCTACTGAAAATTTAAAAATTTTGAGTTGACTCACTTTATTGGTACAGGTGCGACATGCATCTATCCAAACTTTTAGTTTAAACAGGCTAACTTCACGGCGACTAAATTCCTATTTTTGTGATTTAAATTTAAATAAAACAATTAAGAAAATTATAGTCGGTCTAGACCGACTATACGATACCCTATACCATGCGTTTAGAGACCCTATCTCTTAGGCCCAACTAACTGGACATAGAAAATAAGCAAAAACCAAATTTGAGTGGGATTTTTATTAATTTTTTTGGCTGCAGATATGAAAAAGTTCATATCGGATGCTATATCTATATAGGGACTTGGTCCAAAAATGGATCGATCCTGATCATATTTGGTAAAGTCTCTTGTATTTTGCAAAAATATATACAAACAAAATTTGAGAAGAATCAGTGCAATATTTTTGTTTTTTAATAGATTTAAGTGAAGATCGGGAAGCAGCTCTATATGGGGTCAAAGGGATCATTTTTGGACTACTCATTAATGGATGTAATGAACGCATACAAACCCAATTTGAGTAAGATCTATATGACAATTTGGATCTTATGGCAATTTATGTCGATTTCATATGGGTAATTTGTATGGGGCTAGGTCTGAACATGGACCGATTCTCACCAATTTCAATAGCGTTCATCCCATGTCCGATGAAAGCTTATGTACCAAATTTCATGAAAATACATTCATATTTGCGACCTGCAGTTTGATTACAAGCTTTACATGGACACACAGACGGACGGACGGACGGACGGACGGACGGACGGACGGACATTGTTAAATCAACTCAGAAAGTGATTCTGATTCGATCGGTATAATTAAAGATGGGTCTAGGTCAAATATTTTTGGTTGTTACAAACAGCAGCACAAAGTCATTATACCCAAACCACATAGTGGTATAGGGTATAAAAATCTTTTAAACTAAATACAACAGCTTTAATTCACCACTCTTCATTATATAGATTTGAGCATTTAAAAGCGAACTATTCTTGGTTTGTTTAACCATTATTTTGTTGTTGTTTGTTTGATATTAATGAGTTTTAATGTAAATAAGATAAAACGACGTAGTCATTAAATTATTTCGGGGAAAACCGTCTGCTGATTTCTGTATGAGTTTTGCCAATGTTATTTCTTTTTATACCCTACACTCCAGTGTGCAGAGGGTATATATAAGTTTGTCAATCCGTTTGTAATAACTATATATATATTTGTGATCCTTATAACAACCGGAGTTGATATAGCGATGTCCGTCTGTCCGTCTGTGGAAATCACGATGACGGCATCACTCCTAGCAGTACGAGTGATGCCGTCATCGTGCTCCTTGACATAGAAATTGATTCATTAACATCCTGAAAAGTTTGTTATTTAAAATCGTCCAAACCGGTCGATTAGGGCCCGCGATTTGAATGAAGAACTAAAAAAGTTTTGAAAAAATATAATTTTCTATGTTGTTCTTGTCACGATCACGCCCTCAATAGTGCAGCTACAGTGATCATTTTTAGTGAGAATGATTCACCAAATTCATAGGAAGATTTTTATTTCAAAAATCATTAAAATCGGTGGAACAGGGCCAGGGAAATCTCTGAAAAATTAAAAAAAAAAATTAAAAATATGATGCTTCTATATTGTTCCTGTTGTTATTCTAAATGTTGTGTTGTTGTCATAGCTGGACTTGTTGTTTTTGTGGTCGTTGTGGTAATAATATAATAAAAAATAACCCTTTGTACATTTTTTTATTAACTCTGGTAGAAAAATTTAAAAGTTTCCATTGTTTTGGCATCACTAAAAAAATTTGTTTGATCATTTCTGTTATTACCACGAGCCCGCCTGCGAAATTTTAGATGGAGTTAATATAAAGGGAGTAAAAATTCACCAGCATCTCAAGCAAATAATGCTAAAATACCTAGTTGTTAATAAAAAATGCTTAAAAACTCCCAACAATCCGATATTAAAACTTTCTGGAGAAAATATAAATTTTGTAGAAGAACACAAATTTTTAAGAGTTACTTTTAACAAAAAATTAACATTCAAGACCCACATGCGCAATATAAAGGCCAAGGCTAACTCAAAACTAAACATCATTAAAATGCTTAGATGCTCTCAATTTGGTTCTGACTCAAAAACTCTCCTCAAAATTTTATCTTCTGTTGTACTTCCAACTATAGATTATGCATCGATTATATATTCGTCTGCTAACAAAACAAACCTGAGGATTTTGGAACCAATCTTAATACTGGAATAAGATTTTCCATTGGAGCTTTTAAAACCAGCCCAGCTAGTAGTATGCAAATTCTATCCTCATGCCCGCCTCTAGATATAAGAAGACTTAAATACCCACTTAACTATACATTAAAAATCTTCTCTCTACAAAACCACCATTTATACCCATATATAACTAATATGACAAAAAATTAATCTGTTTCAATCAAAAAACCCAAAAAAATTACCCTTTATATGTAAAAGCGGTTCAAGAATTTAGTAAAATTATTTTAAAATATAATATCAAGACGGATATTATAGAGAATAGAACATTACCTCATACTGCACCATGGTGTTACTCTGATATAAATATAGATTTTTCGCTTGCATACTGCAATAAACGAGATATGACTCCTACAGAAATACAACAGAAATACTATGACTTAATTAATACAAAATATTCAAATCATCAATACCTTTTCACTGATGGTTCTGTAAAGAACGAGAAATCCGGTTTCGCAGTTTTTGGCGAGAATATTGTCATAACTAAACGCATTCACAACTACTCCTCTATATACACAAGTGAATTACTGGCAATCAAAACCTGCGTTGAAATCCTTGGAAATTTTTAACAGAAAACTCTCATTATATCCGATAGTAAAAGTGCATTAGAAGGATTACAGGATCCATTTAGTAATAACATAATTATAAATCAGATAAAAGAATCTATTTCAAATCTTTGTAACAATAAAATAAGCTTTTTGTGTATTCCAAGCCATTTAAATATATATGGAAATGAAAGGGCAAATGCTCTTGCTAAAAATTCTTTAGAAGAAATAATTTCTGTAGATTGCAAATATCAATTCTCAGACTATAAACAGTGGATTTGTAAATATATATCAGATCTGTGGAACGATTCGTGGCAAAATAATAATCAAACTAAATTATATAAGATTCAGAAAAATATCATATACCAATTTAAAACCCCCGTATTAACTAAAAAAGATTTTATTAAACAAAACAGATTAAAAATTGTCACTGCATATATTCCCGTCGCCATATTATTGAGAAAACACAACCCCCCTTTGTGATTGCGGTCAAACATTGGATGTTTGCCATATTTTTAATGAATGCAGAATATATCATGAAAAACGATTGAAATATAAAATTAATAATATTGAAATACTCACAAAAGAACATGAATTTGAAAATGTAAAAAAGTAGGTTCTTAACTGAAATTAACCTATATGATTCGATTTAATTCATAAACAAAAAATGTAATTAAAAACATATACATATAAGTAAATATATAAGATTAAATTTAAGATCATAAGAACTGTAAAATGGCCTATATAACCTTATTGTGTTGGGGCCCCCAAAAAACAAATACCTAGTTGTTAATAATAAAAAACAATGTAAATTTAGCAAAAAAAAAATTTTTATGTATAAACACAAAAATAATGTTTGATGTTGTATTTTTTGTGTGTAATATTTATATTCTATATATGTACATATATCCATAACAACTGCATGTTAGAAATAAATCGGTATATTATTTTATTTAAATAAAATTCTGCAATATTTTGTTGTGGGGAAAATACATTTCTTTTGCATTAACAGAGTGTCACTTCATTTTGCTCAGCGTGACTATGCCACAGTAGATGGCGCCACAATTTTTAGTAGTTATTTCTATTTTAACATGAATGTCAATATTTTCAAATAGATATCATACAGAACAATGTTAAGAGTATACACGGGCTGGTCTTTTATTTCATACGTTTTTTCATTATTCTTTTACAAATATGAACATAAGTTTGGCACATTAACTTTCTGTTGTCTTTACAAAATAGAGTTACCGAGTTCATCAATGAGTTTTTTGCTTTCAAAACAGTTCTACATAGTTATATGGAACTATTATTCTGCTTTACCTACAAAATATCTGATTGCGATTACATATAATTTTTAAAAATTGTTTATAATTACTAAAGCATTATTATTCACATAAATACAAAATTGCACTTTTTAAATTTTCCATTCAAATTTAAGAAAATATCAATTCTAAAAACTGAAATTAAAATTTCCAATTATAAATTTGAAAATATTAATTGAATTTCAGAAAATCATATCAAAACGTCTGAAATTCTAAATTTAAATTTAGAAAATTTTATTCGTTAAACACAAATTGAAATTTAAAAAAAAAAAACACCAAATACCTATGTTTACAATTAAAAAATTTTTACATTTAAAAAAAATATTGACATTCAGGAGAAATTAATAGCTTTTCAGTATAGCGATTCAGTAACTTCTTTTAACGATAGTCGTATCGTTAAAAAAAGAAAATAGCAAAATTATCAGTAAAATTTTTAAACGATATTCGCTATTGTTAAACTCAACTGCTGTTGTTATCTAAACGACAACCATTTTTGTGTTGTTTATTCAATCGATAAAAACTTAAATTTTTAGGTTGAAATGTCGTCAGACATAAATAAAAATCATAAAATAGTGAAAATATTTTGCTTTTATTAAAGAACTTTTTTATATAAATAAAAAAATTAAATAGCATATTCAATTCATTATTTCATTTTCAAATAAATAAACAGAAATATTAGTAAAAAAAAAATAAAGATATTAAACATAAACATAAAATCATCCTGTCAAACACGAAGTAAATTTGTTTTTTTTCTATTCTTCTTTGTGTTTTTCGCTTATTTTGAGAGAGATGCCACTCGTTTACAATTTAAATAAATAGAAAAATAGATTTGTCGACTGTCGTTAAGATGTATGTACTTAGTGAATCACTTAATCCTTAGTGCAAACAACAAGAGCTGTCGATATATTTTGCGATTGTCGGCTCGTTGAAATTTACAGAATCGCACTACAGAAAACATTAATTTAAATTCAATGAATTTTAGAAAACCTCAAATGATATTTAAGAATTGCTAACATAAAAATTGTTACATAAATAAAAGTTATTTATATATAAACTAGTGGATTGTGTGGCGCCTTGGCGCCCGTTTATTTTGACTTTAACAAATTTTTTTTCCATTTCAGAATTTTCTTATATTTTATATGTTTAAGAAAAATTAATTTTAATGTTTTTAAAATTTCTTAAAAAAAAAAAAATCGAAAAACAGTTGTAAAAAATACAAACCAACAACATCGATTTTCAAATGAAGTTTTGTAAAAGGTCCAGGGGCCAACCTTTGCCTTATACTTTCTGCATCTATACATAAGGAGTTTTTAATATTATATGATTTTAAAAAAATATTTTATTTTGATAGAAACTCGGAAATTTTAGCCTTATTAAGACAACCGATTAATATGTATAATTTTAATAATCTAATTTTTGATTTATAACTTTTTAAAATGCATCAAAATAAATAAACTTATTCAACTAAAAAAAGTTTTTAAACCTTTCGGACAAAACAAAAAAATATTACGGTTATAACGAACTTAGTCTATAACGAACTAATATGGCCGGTCCCGCCGAGTTCGTTGTTAACCGAACTCCATTTTATTGTAGAAAAGATAGAATAGCATAGAAAAAAAAACGTTTTAGAGCAAGGTTCCTAAAAGTTTACTAAGGGGGGGTTAAGGTTTTAAAAGTTAAAAAAGTCGTATTTTCATAATTCTTTTTTGAAGGCATGAATACACGTTATAGCACAACATTTGAAGAATCTTTGAAAAAAATTTCAACTAAAACTTTTTATAAATAAGTCCGTGACAGCCAACATCCGGAGGCGTTGTTGTTTTGCGGTGAACATCATAACTCGTTGCCGGACCATTTGAAATAAAAAAATCGAAATGCGTTTAAAAGGTGACATGTTTCCCGAAGTAGTGACGAAGAGTTTTTATTTTTTTTTTCGCAGCATTTTGAAGTGAAAAACGATTTTTGCTATACAATTTCGGGAATTTGTTGTTAAAAAATGGGGAAGAAAATGGAATAAAAAAAAAAACCTTCGTGGTTACCTAATGATTTATATGTAGATATAGTGTCTAAAATTTCAAAAGAATCGGTCAAGTATATTTTGAGTTATGATGTTCACGGACTTCAAACATTTATTTGAGAGATAATCGGTTTATAGTTTTTTAAAAACGGCAATGATGCCGGTCGCTGAAAACGATGTATCTTCTTAAGTTATGCTTCGATATACTTAAAATTTTGACACAACACAGGTTTTCAAACCTACCACCCCTCAAGGAAATGCAAACACCAATACACCTACACAAAAAAGAAAAAAAATATTTCATATTTCATCATACATGTAAACTGAAGAAAGAGAACTACATTTTTTGCAAAGTTATCTATAAATCCAAAAAAGAAAAAATAAGAGCGTATTAGTTTTACTTAAAAAAAATCGCCTTTAATTATTCCATGATAATTTCAATAAATTATTCAAAATAAAATCTTAAATACACCTATTTACGTAATTTATGTTTGTCTAAATTTTTTTAAAAGCAAATTATGCAAAAATATTATGAGTGAAAAAAGAATTATTTTCCCACCTCTCTTCTAAAATTACAAAGTAATTTAATAATGCAAAGTTACAATAATTTAAATTTTAAACTCAATATTGCACTATTTTTTCAAGGGCTTTTCAATACAGAGCTATAAACGAAATCATACGTTGGCCAACAATAAAATCCGCATTGAAGATCTCTTTATTCTCAAATATTTATCAAAAAAAGCATACTCTTTGGTATGTGCTGGCCATCAGAGAACCTGAGCGAAAGCACTCTTAACAATACAAAACAATTTTGAGATGAAAAACAACAGACAAAGTTTGATAAAGGAAGTATGTATGCATTATCGGACGACGTTAAATGAGAAAAATAAAAATGTTTAGAATTTCATTCATTACTTTTTTTGCAGAATTTTTTTCATTAGATATTAGTTTTTTTTATGCATTTTTTGGGCTCAACTTATTCCATAACACGAAATCTGCATATGTAGTCCTATTGTCGTTAGCAGTGCTGGCAATTTTGGCAACTTATTGTAATTTCGACAATTTTTCAATTTGTTGCAATGATTTGTTAAAGTTGTTAAAATGATTATGAAGATTTAAAATTTTCAGTAGTATAAAAATTACGATTTCAAGGGTTAACAATTAATGGGTTGTTTATCGAAAATTGATAGTTTTAGTTCAGTGTATATGAAAATTACAAAATACGTATAGATTTAATTATGGGTCAAGTCGTTTCAAAACGGAAATACCTTGAATAGCATCTCTATTTAAGATTTAAGTTTTAATTACGGCGATACTTTAAACCTATATTATATGTTTCAGCTATAGATACATGTCAATAAAATTATTTAGTTGATTGCTGTGTTAAATTTTTTTCGTAGAAATTTCATCACTAATACATTTTTATATATAGAAATAACCAATGCTGCAACAATATTCGTAATGTGAATGATATAAATAAATTTTATTGCTTCCTTTTGTAATATTTTTTCGAGTTTTATAAGCGGTAAAATTTTCTTGACAATTTCTTGTTTTAAAATTGACAATTTTGGCGATTTAGTTTCCAAGATTGTAGATTTTCAGAAGATTTTATTAGCAGCACTGGTCGGTAACAAAGAAGAGAGAAAATTGTGTGTGTGTTTGTATAAAATGAGAAAGATTAAATTTTGTTTGTGTATTCCACATAGCTTTGTAGGGAGTGATATGTGTGTGTATTATTTCAGCGTTACAGAATCAGTCAGTCAGTCAGTGAGTCAGGGATCAGCGTAAATATATATAAGATTTTCATAATTTTTTTGGATGAAAATTTGAAGTTTTTCAGAAAATAAAGAGAACAAATTATTTTATTTAAAATGTTTGGGACATTTGGTTTTTTGCGTTTGGCATCCGTAATTTGAATATTTATTATTATAAATTTATTCTCTTTGTTTTCCAAATATGGCAATATTTTAATAAAAAAGTTGAGAGAGTTTTTTTTTTTTTTTGTTATTATTTTGTTACTCCATCCGACCTACATATATGGCCGCAATGAAGAAATATTTGGCCAGTTAAATGAAACTATACAGCCATCTCCAATTAACATGATTTAATGCATATAGCCACCCTAAACAACCATTACCTTTGCAATGGAGTTTAGGGCGAGCTATTTAATTAGCAAAAACTAAATTGAACGAGAAGTTATGTGATGTAACCGGAAACGCATGCATATAGGTATATAACCTAAATGCAATGCCGATCAGCAACCACGATGACCAAAAAGCAAACACCGAAATAAATCCAAAATAATAGAAAAGACGAAAACCAACCTAAAGAATATGCTGAAATAATTTTGTATTAAGTTTAACAAATTGTTTACATTTTCATTTACATTTATTATCAAGACTCAAACCGAGGTGGAGGGTATCAAAGATTCGGCACAGCCGAATTTAACACTCTTACTTGTTAGTAACTAATTTTCGTCACTACCATTGATTTAAATTCACTATGGTAAACATGCGTATGTAACCATATAAGTGAGTAGTGATATGTCTTGATCGAAATCCAATAATAGCAAAAATTTATTTAAAAAGGCAATTTTTCTGATATAAGCTACTCGACAATATCTTTAATTTCTTTTGATATTTAAAATTTCTAAATCAGTTCATGACATCTGTAACTCCGTGGCTAACTCCCTTCTTCACAAATACATTTTTGTTGTTTTTCGTTTAAAAAATTACCCCCAATTACAAAGGCTGACCTTAAAACAAAAAAATGGTAAATAAATTTTTTGCAGAACAAAACATGTGTATGTATACGAGTATAATGTTTGAAACACTATTCTTGTATTTAGGCTTACTGGCCAAGAATAGCATTAGTAGTGGTAATTTTACAATTGACCGCACAATGAATTGACGCTTTGCCGTACCCACGGGATATAGCACAAAGTTAAAAGCCACAAAATTAACACAAACGATTTCTTATATTTGAACAATACCTTGAAGTAAAAACCTAAAAGTAAAAAATTCTTATATATAATTCAAAGGCTGCATCTATTGCGCATTTTATAAACTTTTAGTAGAAGGTCGAAATTTTAGATTGAACACATCTAAACAACACAAAACTAGGTATTTTCTTATGAGAAAGCCACAAAGGATGGCGTTGGTGAAAATTGTAGTATGAACGATAAAATAAAACAGCCTCTGATAGGAGATGAGAAATATTGTTGCTTAGTTTTTATCTTCCAGGTAATCAATGTGTAAAAGAGATTATAATTAATTTATTCGATTGTTCACTGAAATTAAAAAGACGAATCCAATACCCTGCATTCTCCATCTGTGCGAACTGGACAAATTTTTGTAAATCAGGGTATGAAAATTGATACGAAATTTGTGACAGCTGCAAAAATATTTCGTTGGGTTTCTAAAAAAAAATTTAAAAAAAAAACAAAAACTTCATATTACAAATATCGACAAATTCTACCTGTTAATATATATATTTTTTTTTGTGCTTGAATTCAACTAAAGCAAATTGCGTTATTTGTTTTATTTTAATAATAGATGTATTGAGTTGAATCTCAAGATTCAGTCTAATTAAAAGAAACTCCTTCAAATTCCACTTCCTTCCTTACCTCATTATAGATTTTCGACTGCTCTTCGTCAAATGTGACATGTACGTGTTATATTAGGGTGTCCGTTATTTGTATGGGTATTTTTTTTTCTTATGAAAATGTTCAAGTCTCACCCCTCAAAAAGTTTAGGCTTGATGCAAAAATGAGTCTCCAAAAACTTCACGGCTCTGGCACCACGCCTTCCCGTATCGACTCACGGTTGAAATTTTACTTAATTACACCCACGACCCCCACAAGTGAAAAAATTGCCCCACAAGTCGAAAAAAGTGTGATAACATCATTAAAAATCATCCTGTGTAACCAAAAACTATAATTCTAAATGTGGTTAAATTTCATAATTTTTATTTAACGTAATTTTTGTACAATTAGGGTAAAGTTTTCGATGCCCAATGCATTACATATACCATCTAACTTTCATCCTTTGTTATAAGGCCGTGATAGTCTTCCACTAACTTCACCGCTCTTTACGCAGTATCGTTAACTACCTTCAAATGTTTAAGGGGGGTAAGATTTTAAACGTTAAAACAAGTCGTATTTTCATAATTATACCTTATACCACTATGTGGTTTGGGTATAATGACTTTGCACTGCTGTTTGTAACTACCAAAAATACTTGACCTAGACCCATCTTTTATTATACCGGTCGGATCAGAATCGCAATCTGGTTCGATTTAACGATGTCCGTCCGTCCGTCCGTCCGTCCGTCCGTCTGTGTGTCCATGTAAAGTTTGTAATCAAACTGCAGGTCGTTAATATTAATATATTTTGATGAAATTTGGTCTGTAAGCCTTTATCGGCCATGGGATGAAATTGGTGAGAATCGGTCCATGTTCAGACCTAGCCCCCATACAAATGACCCTATGAAATCGACTTAAATTGCCATAAGATCCAAATTATCATATAAATCTTAGTCAAATTGGGTTTATATGTGTTTACTATATCCATTAATCAGCAGTCCAAAAATGATCCCTGTGCGACAACTCTTAGTCATAGGCCCCATATAGAGCTGCTTCCCGATCTTCACTTAAATCTATCAAAAAACAAAAATATTGCACTGATTCTTCTCAAATTTTGTTTTATATATTTTTGCAAAATACAAGAGACCTTACCAAACATGGTCAGGATCGGTCCATTTTTGGGCCTCGTCCCCATATAGATATAGCATCCGATATGAACTTTTTCATATCTGCAGCCAAAAAAATTAATAAAAATGCCACTCAAATTTGGTTTATACTTATTTTTTTATATCCAGTTAGTTGGGTATAGGGTATCGTATAGTCGGTCTAAACCGACTATAAATTTCTTACTTATTTTTTTTTTTTTTTTGAAATATGAATAATGTTGGATTATTTATTTCATAAACACGTTATAGCAAAACATTTGTAGAATCTTCGAAAAAATTTCAATTAAAAATTTTAATAAATAAGTCCGTGACAGCGAATTTCCGGAGGCGTTGTTGTTTTGCGGTGAACATCATAACTCGTTACCGGATCATGTGAAATAAAAAAATCTAAATGCTTTTAAAAGGAGACATGTTTCCTGAGGTAGCGCCGAAGAGTTTTTCATTTTTTTTTTTGACAGCATTAATAAATGGGAAGAAAATGGAAAATAAAAAAATAAACTCTTCGTGGTTACCTGACGATTTATGTGTAGATATAATTTATAAAATTATGATGATCATGGACTTCGAACATTTATTTGCGAGAAAATCGATTTAGAGTTTTTTAAAAACTGATTTATATACGATATACCGTATGAGGCCGGTTGCTGGAGACGCTGTATCGTCTTAAGGTTCGCTTCGATTTACTTGAAATTTCGAAACAACACTCTCGACATGTTGTGCATTCAGAAAGACAAATGCAAAAAATGGTTTTAATACCTTACCCCCCTTTAAGGAATTCTTTCCATTGATATGCGATTCCTGATTTCCCCATTTCTCAGGATCTTCTTTTAAAAAAAGAGGAATCTATATTGAACCGTAAAAAAGTGCATGCTTCTACTTGTCATAAACAAATCGATTGATTTTCCTGTAAACAAAAAAAAAAAACAAAGTGTTTTTAACGCCCTTACCATATTTGTACTTGTAGTGCCGTGATACTGAAGTATCACATCAGAAAAGGCTAATGCCGAAGTTTCTTCAACAAGACACCATAAATGATTATACAATTTTTTAATAGCTACTTCTGACGTAATTGGACAATTTTTTTTGGACAATACAAGTATTTAATAAAAGTTTAGATCATTGACGCAAGCTAGCAATGTCTCCGAATTGGGGCAGTTGAACCATGCTTTAACATAAAACTTTATGTTAGAAATGCGAAAATCTGCTGGACCATCTTCTTGATCTGCTGGAATGGAATATTGTTTTCGTATCAAATATATTTTAGGCAATATATTGCTCGAGACATCCATCTCTCTTGATGAATTGCTCCAGGTGGTCTAATTGTTACAGTTTTTTCTGTATCTCCGGTTATAAAATATTCTTTTAATTCTAAAAACTCTTGGTAATTGTCCCGGATTTGAGTTTTAGTTAATTATTTCGAAACAAAAGTCTTTATTTCTTCTGCAAAATTGTATACTATTACCGCAACGTTCATTATCCATTTCACTAGTTATATTATTTGGGTTGATATTCTTTCCAAATCTTTCCAAATCACACATGCTCCATTTAATCGAGCAGTATTTGAAGCAGTGGTATCGTAAGACAATGTATTAATTTAGTCTTTTAACTCAAACTTCTTCAATGAATTGAAAACGGCTGTTGCTTACGATTCCCCAACTGCATTATTAAGTTTTGGAATCTGAAGAATCTGCTCAATGTCGGTTCCGGTAACAATTATTGGAAGGCGTTCAACAGCTTTCTCATTAACATCTAAAATCATAAAAATATATAAATTTGCATGTTCTTACTCAATGCGGGCAGTAACTTTCCATCACAATGAAAAATAAGAAATGGCTGTACCGATTTCCTAAACTTTGTTTTTGTATTTTGAGTCTGATCACATCTTAGTTTTTCACGCTGTTGATGAATTTGATTCTTGGTAATTATTAAATAAGCCAAGTTGTGGCCCAAAACTTCTGCTGCCGTTTGCAATATAAAAACTGAATTTCAGGCGCATGCATGACAGGGATCTAGAACTGCGACTTATCTTGGTGTTCAGTTACCCTCTTGATTACCGCCAATTGCTGTTACGGTGATGCTGAAATGAAATCATTAATTTCTTTCTCTTCTGTATCTGAATCGTCTTCATATAAATTCACACTACAATTTCGAATTTTAGAGGCAAGGTGATACTGCTCACGGTTGAGTTGTTCTTGTCTCCGCTGCTCTCTTTTCTTCTTCACTTCTGAATAGATGTAGTCAACCCCACCCATTCAACCAACTCGACCGGGTTGTCACTGAGAAATAAGAAATTGCCTATCCTCTTCTATATCCAGTATTGCCAAAGCATCAGCATGAGCAACATCAGAAAGGTTGTCCAAATTACATTTGAATACGTTTTCTTTTTCACGAATAACATTTCCATCTTTTATATTATTTTTTTCATCATATTTTTTAAAAATTTTAATATGCAATAATTTTGTTTGATTGATATTCGGGCTCTCTCCCAAAAAATCATTACTTCACGTATTCTGAAATTAAAAAAAAAACTGATAGTTCTTGTCTATTGGATGGTAATTTTGGTACTGTTATGTTAAAATCAATACCTCCGATCAAGTAAATATTATTCTTATTTCTTAATGATAATGCTCAATACATATGTATATGTACATGTCACAAGACTAAAAGCATTGCTTGCTTTGATAGCGTAATATTTTTTAACAGTAAATTGCAAACAAAACAAAAAATATAACGGCACATTTTTCATGATAATCTGATGTACCAGTCAGACAATTACTGTAAAAAAAATGTTTGTCATAGTTACCCAGACAAGCTAAGAATTTTTATACCTATTTTTGAATAGAATAATTTGAAAAGTTGTGAATGATACTGCGGAAAGGGCAGTGAAGTTGGTGAAAAACTATCACGGCTTGATAACAAAGGATGAAAGTCAGAAGTAGCACTAGGGGCATAAAATTTATGGAGAGCCACTTTTGCATCAAGCCTCGACTTTTTGAGGGGTGAGACAAAATATATTTCCACTTTAAAAAATAACGGACACCCTAGAATTAAATGTATGTTGTATGTGTTTTATATGGTTTCGTATCAAAAATTCTTATTTAATTAAAATATAAGACTTTAATACAAAATACAATCCTTTGAAAGCAATATGACAGTAAAGAAATAAAGAACAAACACAAAGAATAATAATGAAAAGAAATAATTGTGGCCGTTTTTTAACGTTACATAAAGTAAATATTAAAAAAAATATTCATAATCCTTCAGGACAAAGAACCGGCTACAACCAAATTATAATTGCATCTTCCGGCTTAAATAAAAAAATTTCTTTAACAAGAAGCGAGGTTAAAAAATGGTCCGATCTTATTCATTATGTATCATAAAAATACATAAAAATAGGCATAAATCCAAATTTTCTCGCACCTAATGAATATCGGAACGAACTCAACTTGACTATGCAGTGATGTGACAATAATAAATACTTTAACATGATGCAGTAATAGGTTCTAAGCGACCTTATATAGTTTATCAAGGAAATCGTACATAAGTTATATGGAGATTTGTTTGATTTTTCAGATAAAGGACGCTCACATTTCTAGAGGTCACCAGAATATTTAACTAAATTAATTATTCTAGTAAACTAGATGAAATTCTTATTTGTGCTATATATTACCGATTTTTATGATTTGATGATTATGGTGATTTTATATTTTGTCATAATTAACACATTTGGACTTGGCGCCACAAATTACCCCAAGTTAGTATAGGACGATTAAGCAAAAAGTTCAAATATTTTGCAAGTACTGCTGAATTTTGGATTATTTTATGCATAGGAGCACATAAGGGTAACTTTTCGTAAAATATAACACAATTTTATTTCCCAACCCGTAGTAGGGGTTTCATCTAGTTTACTAGAACAATTAATTTATTTAAATATGCCAAAAGTCAAAGTTTGGACTCGGCAAGGAATGGGTTAATGCTGTTCGATTTATTTAAAATTTTTAGCTATGAAGACTTGCACATTTGTTTATTATATTTAAAGCGTCACATCTAAAAACTCAACAGCACTTACAAAATATTCGATTTTTTTGAATAAATTGTCTTTCATTAGCTTGGGGTCATATGCGATCCCAATTCCAAAAGGGTTAATGGGATCATTTCGCAATGGGTTAACAACGTGCTATAAAACAATACTTCACATCTGAGTACTTAAAGGTATAGATACCAAAAAATAAATTATGGCTTTAATCAATTTGTTAAAGTTGGAAAAATTTTCATCACATTTCATGACGTAGATTTTTTTTTTGGCACAAAAGTGGTCTGGGGTATTTGTCATTTCGTGGCGAGTTTTTATTCGATTTTGAATTTGTATAGCTTTTTGGAAAGACAATTTAGTTCTAATATCGATTCATATAACAACTTGTCGAAAAGGTTAAACTATAGAAAGAAATTTTCGAAATATCTGAAAAAGTCATATTTTCGCCATATAAACACACTTGAAATTTTCAGTCGCGTTGAGGCACCTCTAAATTCTTCTTAATTGACCCAAAACTTTGAATTTCTCAGCGTTTTGGTGTTCGCATATTTCTAGGGGGTGAGACTTTAAAATCGACCACTTTTTTCGCCTTTTACACATTCCATATTAAAATATTACATCTGAAGTTGTGAATACACTCGTAACGGTAAGTTGACCGTTAGTCGGGAAGCCTTTTTGGATATTTTCAAGGTGCGATTTCATGCAGAAATATTACGGATATATTTTTTTTTTTATTCTTAATGTTTTAAAAACGTTCTACTCCCAAATGAGTTAGGAATCGATAAAAAATATAAAGAAGAATGTTCAGTAGCATGCCCAGCCGTAAATACTTTTGTAGCAATATCCCGATCAGGTGCGTATTGAACACCTAAGTACGTTAAAGCTAAAAAAAAACAAGTAAGAAAATTATAGTCGGTCTAGACCGACTATACGATACCCTATACCATGCGTTTAGAGACCCTATCTCTCAGGCCCAACTAACTGGATATAGAAAATAAGCACAAACCAAATTTGAGTGGGATTTTTATTAATTTTTTCGGCTGCAGATAAGAAAAAGTTCATATCGGATGCTATATCTATATGGGGACTAGGCCCAAAAATGGACCGATCCTGACCATGTTTGGTAAAGTCTCTTGTATTTTGCAAAAATATATACAAACAAAATTTGAGAAGAATAAGTGCAATATTTTTGTTTTTTGATAGATTTAAGTGAAGATCGGGAAGCAGCTCTATATGGGGCCTATGACCAAGATTTGTCCAATAGGGATCATTTTTGGACAACTGATTAATGGATGTAATATATACATACAAACCCAATTTGACTAAGATATGTATGATAATTTGGATCTTATGGCAATATATGTTGATTTCATAGAGGTCATTTGTATGGGGGCTAGGTCTGAACATGGACCGATTCTCACCAATTTCAATAGCGTTCATCCCATGGCCGATAAAAGATCCAATACCATATTTCATATTGATTACAAGCTTTACATGGACACACAGACGGACGGACGGACGGACGGACATCGTTAAATCGAATCAGATAGTGATACTGATTCGATCGGTATAATTAAAGATGGGTGTAGGTCAAATATTTTTGGTTGTTACAAACAGCAGCACAAAGTCATTATACCCAAACCACATAGTGGTATAGGGTATAATAATATCATATAACTGGATTACTATAATAGAAAAAACCTTGGGACTTTGCCTGTTTATGAGTTATTAATGTGAGTATCGTGAGTATTAATATGAGGATCGGACCAATGGGCGTGGCATCTCCTATACAAAAAATATGAAGTACTATGAAAATGACAGTCTTGAAACTTTTGACAGGTACATCAATTACCAATGTGAATAGTCGTGGAAAATATGGGCGGAATCGCCAATATCAAAAATAGACAAAACGAAAATCGCAAATAAAAAAAAACGCCAAAATCAAAAATCGTAAAATCAAAAATCACAAAAAACAAAAATCGTTAAAAGCAAAAATCGCCAAAAATTCGCGAACAACAAAAATCGCCAAGAACAAAAATTGCCAGAACCGTAAACCGAGATTAACAAAAATCGCAGAAAACAAAAAATCGCCAAAACCAAAAGTAGCAAAAAACAAAAATTGGTGAAGCCAGTAATCGCCAAAATCAATAATCGCGTAAAACAAAAATTACAACAAACGAAAATCGTCAAATATACAAAACCAAAATCGGCCAAATAAAAAACTGCCAAAATTTCCTATATAATATTTTCCCAATTTTTTATTTCTTTACGATGGGTATAGCGAAGCGCATCGGGTTACAACTAGTATTCTATATTCAGCCATGGACATATATCTAACATCCTCAGCTTTTACTTAATTTAACCGCTTTTAAATAACAAAGTGAAACAGTACTATAACGTTTCTTTCCAACCACGTCAAAACTTGTTTAATTCTTCATATCTATTATATTAATAGGCTAGGTGATTTTTTGTTACCGATGTAAGTTTCACAGTTTTACCCCGATTTTGATAAAAAGTCTGTCATTTAGAAGGTATTTCTTTTTAGCTGTTACCCAGACTTACAGATTTTCATCGTCTGGAATATTTTTTTGGAGTTATGATCGTTTAAAGTTGCTACTAACACATAGATAAAATTATATCATGCTATGTGTGCGTTTATTGATTATTATATGAAAAAATAAAATCTCCTAGAAATTGCACTCGAATTTCGAGTGCTGGAATCTGCTAGTATTTTAATTTTGTCAAAAAAAAAAAGACTTTAATTAAGGAATTTCTTTGGATTTAGTTTATTTTATAAAACAGAGGCTTATACTTAACTGGTGATTTTTTAAATGCATGCAGCATTTTTTAAAAAGTAACACTTCGAAAATACTTTGGTTTTATTGATTGACTCGTAAGTTTAAACCTTTTAACTTTTTATTAACACTTCTCATTATATCCAGCAAAATCAATATTGCCGAACATCAGTTAACACAGCGCAACAAATTAAAACTTGCTGATTGCTATTCCGTTTTCCATTCTTTTCATCGGCCGGTTATAGCGAGCAAATCATGGTTGAAAATTCAAGAAATTTATATTATTAAAGAATTTGTCATAGCTTTATTTAACGAGCTATTTGAATACAAATTTTGGTACACACAGTCAAACCAAATTTAGATTTTAAAGATATGTTATCGCCGATTAAAGCACAATAAAGCGAATAGCATTCTTAAATTAAGTAATTTTTACGGTATTGCAAATGATTTATCCACCAGATTGATACTGAAACTAAGAATTATTGCAAATAATCTAACTATTGTCTTACTACGGTCTGAGATATTCGTTTGCACGCACGTCAAATATTCTAGAAAAGTTGCTCTGAGTTGCTCATAATTATTATTCGAATTTTTTTTTGTATTTTTGTTTACTTATTTTATAAACTACAGATATAAAAAAAAAACAATTACATAATAGTAAGGTTATTTAATACTAGCAGTATACCCACTACGTTGTAAGTGTAATTATTATATTATTTATTTAAACCATTATAATGTTTAAAATTAATAAGAAATATAGTATGAGTGACAATACGATGGAAACTTTTAACAAAATATATATTTTTGACCAAAAAATTTGATCATAAAATTAAAAACTATGTTATTAATTTAAACATTTGTATGTTTTATTTATTTAACAAAGAAGAAATATTGACATAACTTCAGAAAAAATAACAAAACTTAAAAGTATTAATTTTTATGCTGTTGACAAAACAATGGAAACCTTTACTATAAAATAACACTGTGGAATAATATGATGGTCATGGTCTTGGAGGTGAATGATTCTTATTCCGAACGATTGTATTATGTTATTGTAATAGAACCTCCAAAGCGTTTGGTCCTGTGTGGGTTTGGCAAATTTTATGGCCGTTTTAATATATCATTTTTTCGCCCACACTATTCGCAAACAGTATTCTAATTCCAGATCATGCGTTCTTAAGCAAGATTAATGCTAGCCAGACGATTTTTCTCTGATATTAGTGGTTTCCTCACAAAACGATAACAACCAAGATCAGCCTCAATTGCTCGTCGGGAAACAGATATAGCATATAGTTTTACTTTCACTTGGTTAATGACTTCTTTAAGTAGCATTTTTGGATATTTTTAAACTCTCTTGCAATTAAATTATTCTGTCTTTGACTCGTTTTGTAGTGCCTGCGACACAAAATGAAATTATTGATTTACTCATAGAATATTTCTCACAAATATTCTTTTGCTTACGACCAGCACTAAAGTCATCATCATATTTTAATAACGGTTAAGATTTTTTACATTTTCTTTCACACCTTCTGTTTTTTATTGTTTTAATCAGCAGGCCGGATTCAATGTTTTTATATTTTATATCGTAAGCAATAATGAAAGTTTAAACATTTAACTAAAATTATTCAAATTTGATGTCATGTAAATTAGTTAAGTTCAAAAGTTCAGATTGTTCTTTGAAATATAAAATCTATCTTTGCATATATATATATCGATGGTTTAATGTGAAAGGATGTAACTCAAATTTGCGTTTTTTTTTTACATGGAAGGAAAAATTATTAAACTTATAGCCTAACCACCTAGTGACATAATGACTTTGTGCTGATGCTTGTAGATACCAAAAATATGTGATCTAAACCCATATTTTATTATACCCATCGACACAGAATCACTTTCTGAGTCAATTAACGATCTCCATCCGTTTGTCCGTCTGTGTAGAAGTTTTAAACAAACTACAGGTCGCAAATATGCATTTAATTTGATCAAATTTGGCATATAAATTTCAACCAGCCACATGACAAACGCTATTGAAATTGGTGAAAATTGGTGAAAATGTTGAAATGACCACTATGAGATCGCTTTAACATGCCATAAGATCCAAATTATAAGATAGATCTTAGTCAAATTGGGTTTGTGAGTTTTTATTACACCCATTAATGAGTAGCCCAATATAAACCTTGTAGAAGATTTCTTAGTCATAGCCCCCATATAACGCTGCTTCCCGGTTTTCACTTAAAATAAGTGCCTTTACCAAATATGGTCAGGAGCAGTCCATTTTCCGACCTAGTTTCCATATAAACATAGCATCCGATATGAACTTTTTCAGACCTACAGGCAAAAGCATAATAAAAATTCCATTTAGATTTGGTTTATGCCTATTTTCTAAACCCCGTTAGTTAGACCTAAGACCAATTCTCGAAACGCATGGTAAAGGGTATCGGTCTAGACCGACTATAATTTTCGCACCTGTGTTTTTAAGAAAATGTACTTTCAAATGCAAATTTACCAGTTTCCCAATTTTTTGGCCTTTTTACCCCCCTAAAAGCTCGAATTAACATAAAAGAGGAAAGCTAAAAATAATCCGAAAGAAAAATTTATATTAAACATTTTTGAGGAAACAAGGCGTTTTTTAAAAAGATATCATAACGAAATAATAATTACAAAATCAGATAAAGGTAACAAAACAGTCATCACATACAAAAAAGACTACCAAAAGGGAATGGATAAACTACTTGAAGACAAGTCAACATATAAAAGAATGACAATAGACCCCACCCAAAAATTATTAAGAACTAATAACAAGTTGGTAATGGACTTATACAAACAAAATTAAATAGCAAAATACGAGAAAATAAAATTAACATCGAATGCAGCAACTGCTCCCAGATTATATGGACTTCCGAGAATCCACAAGCCGAACACACCACTACGACCTATTTCATCTTCAATGGAAGTGCCGTGCTACAATTTATCGAAATTTATAGGAGGAATTTTACAAAATATTATACTTGACAAATACAACATTAAAAATTCAAAACTAAATTGAAGGAAGTATATATGGATAACGACGAAATTTTAATATCTTTAGACGTTGTATCGTTATTCACAAACATACCTATTCACCTAGCAATTAGTAATATAATGACTAAATGGAAAATCCTACAGAAATATACAAAAATACCTAAATCCCAGGATCTAAAATTATTACAATTTTGTCTCAACGACAACAATTATTTAATGTACGGTGAAAAAATATATAATCAAATATACGGAACGCCGATGGGGAACCCACTTTCACCAACTATAGCAGACATTGTTTTACACACACTTTTAGAAAAATGTTTAGAAGAACTACGGAAACACAATATACACATAGAACTAATTCAGACGATTTGTTTGCTATTATAAAAAGAGAAGATGAAGAAATCATTTTAAAAACATTTAATAACTACCAAAACAAGCTGAAATTTACAATTGAAAAAGAAGAAAATAACTCTATACCATATCTAGACATGAAAATCAACAGGGAATATAATAAAATAATTAAAGATTGGTATACAAAGTCCATTGCATCAGGCCGTCTCATAAACTATCACTCAACACAACCAATGAGACAAAAAACAAACACTGCAATAAACTTAATACAAAAAGTTCTCCAACAAAGTGATAACAGATTTAAGGATAAGAATATAACAAAAGTGATTAAAAACAATTACCCGACATATATAATAAACAATCTCATCAATAAGGTTGTCAATGAAGAATCACGGGACAAAAAGATTAAGACATCTGGCATCACCAAATTCTATAGCCTACCATATATCCCAAAACTTACAGAAAGTAAGAATATGAAAGAAATAATTATTGACGAAGCTGTACCATTAGCACATTAACCAAATAAAACCATAAGTGCACTATTTACATAAACAAAAACAAGAATTGAAAAAACAGATTAAAGCAACGTAGTGTACGAAATAAAGTGTTTTGGAAAATCCGACGAAATTTGTAACAAAATTTACATAGGGACAACAAAACGAAGCTTGAATACAGGAATAAACGAGCATGACACTGATATAAGAAACGGTAAACAAACAACAGCTTTAGCACAACATTGAATCGAAACTGGACACACAGCAGATCTTGTTAATGTAAACAAACATATTAGACAAAGAGAGACGAGAGAGTAATAGATTCACATTAGAGAGTTTACGTATCCAACAGAAAATAAATTTAGCGATAAACTTAATGCGGCCTACACACGAGGCAACCAGTTGAAGCAATGGTTGTAGCAACTTGTTTTGTTAGTTGACTACACACGTAGCAACAATTGGCGCAACTTCATTACTGTGTAGCTGTCGTACAGAAAAGACCACAGACCAAGCGGAAGAAAATTATAATTAAATTTTTTGAAATGAGTGGCGTAATACGTGATATAACTGCAATTATTATAATAGACGAAATTTTGTACGAATGTGAGGAAGAGGAGATAGAAACAAAAAATAATAAGAGAATTTGGTCAAAAAATTGGCTTTTAAAAAAAGAGGAATTTTCCAACGAAAGGCTGCTGAAGGAACTAAAAGAAAATGAGCCAGTGGATTATAAAAATTATATGAGGTTGGATGAAGCCCTCTTTGCAAAATTATAATTATAAATCTAACACAAAGAATATAATGTACTAATAATATAGGTATAAGTAGATCACAATAGAAGTTCAAACAAGTAAGAAATTATAGTCGGTCTAGACCGGCTATAGAATACCCTATACCATGCGTTTAGAGACCCATCTCTTAGGTCCAACTAATTGGATATAGAAAATATGCATAAAGCAAATTTGAGTGACATTTTTATTAATTTTTTTTGGCTTCAAATAAGAAAAATTTCATATCGGATGCTATATTTATATGGGGACTAGGTCGAAAAATGGACCCATGCTGATCATATTTGTTAAGGTCACTTATCTTTTGAAAAAATATAAACAAACCAAATTTGAGAAAAATCTGTGCAATATTTTTGTTTTTTGATAGATTTAAGTGAAAATCGGTGAAATGACAAAGAATTGACATATGGGGTTTATTTTTGGACAAATGATAAAGGGATGTAATAAACACGCACAAACCCAATTTGACCGTGATCTATATGATAATTTGGATCGTATGGCAATTTATGTCGATTTCATAGGGGTCATTTGCATGGGGGCTAGGCCTGAACATGAACCGATTATCACCAATTTCAATAGCGTTCATAGCCGATAAAGGCTTATATACCAAATTTCATCAAAATATATTCATATTTGCGACCTGTAGTTTGATTACAAGGTTTACATGGACACACAGACGGACGGACGGACGGACATTGTTATATCGACTCAAAAAGCGATTCTGAGTCGATCGGTAAGTAAGGATGGGTCTAGGTCAACTATTTTTGGTTGTTACAAACAGCAGCACAAAGTCATTATTATACCCAAACCACATAGTGGTATAGGGTATAAAAACATAAAAAAGTTGACGTAGAGGCCAGGTCTGTGCGGCCACATTTTCTCTCTGTACTAAAAAACGTCATATAGTTCGGGAAATCAATCAACATCTACAACTGGCGGTTCAAAACTTACGGAAATATAGTTTGATCTCAATATTTCTGCGAGGTAGGAGAAATTCACAACAAAAACGATCTGGTTAAAGCTCTACAGGAAGAATAGGCAATATTTGGTAAACTATGTTCAGACGATTAGACGCCAGAACTAATAATATAGGACCTCAAACTAAGTATTAAGTTATAAAAATTTCTGTGTTCCAAGTGCATTTTTAAGAACAATCTTAAGTGAGCCCTCAGTTTTTTGTGGTTAAAAATAAGTACTATTTTTGTTTTTGTTATTGTATATAAGATTACGAAAATCACTTTAGTTTTTTAATATTTAACATGAAACTGTATATTTTAATGAATAAAATGGCATGTTTTATTTTTTAAAAAAATATTAAATTGTACTAAATTCATTTCAAATTAAAGGTGGTGGAGCACTCAGACTGTATAGCTTATGAAAAATCTTCATATTTAATCTATTGCTTATTTAATAATTAAAAAAATAAAAGTAATTAAATTCAAACTAATTATAGTCTGTATCCCCAAGTAGGTCGTGAAATGACGAATACTGTCTTCCATTTGTTCCATCAGAATCTTCTACGTGGAAGACTTGTGAAGTCGATTGACTAAAATGAATTGGCTTCGAATGAAAAGTAGACCCACTGTTGGAAATATCGCTCACAGATACTAATTGTGGAGTTGGCCGGTAAACGGTTTGCTGGGTAGACCCACTGTTGGAAATATCGCTCACAGATACAAATTGTGGAGTTGGCCTGTAAACGGTTTGCTGGGATGGGTATGTAAGCTGTTGGGTCTGCACAAAATTCAACGTCAATTTCTTCAGCTGCCACAAAACAAAAATTTCGTCGCAAGCCTTTTTCGCAAATAGCTTTTGTTCCGCTGATAATTTGCGGTATGAGCACGCCCAGGCATCTGCATAAATAGAGCCGTCATCCTTTTCTTCTTTTTGTGACAAATTTTCTATATGGTTGGTGGCTTTTCGCAATAGCTCGTTCCTTTCAAAATTTTGTGCGCTTCTCTGCTTATTCTTATTTGCCACAGGACTCTGAAAAACAGGACTCTGAAAAAATTAATAAAGTAAGAAGCAATAAAAAAAATTTAAAACAGTATTTCGGTATTGTGAAATAGTTACCCTTGAAGCGCACTCATCTTCTGAACTTATTACTGTGCTGATTCCTGGCTCGGGCATCTCGAAATCTTTCAAAAAATCAAGGGCATCAAAATACCATAAAATTGGTTGATAAAGCTCATCAACACCAGCGCCACTTTTTTCACTTTGAATTTTTTTTTTTAATTCTCGTCGGTAGGCAGTTCGCATGTTTTTTATTCTGTTTTTCACCGTATCAACTGTAGCACTTGCATCAATGTTATTATATTCTATTTTTAATTGTTCGTATGCTTTGTTTCTAAGATTTTTATTTTTATATTTTTCACTAGTTACGTTCCATAGCTCTCTCAAATTTTTATATTCGTTAATAAAATTAACATAATTTTCATTATTTTCGATAGCCATTTTCTTGTTTTCCTGCTTTCCGCTTAACATTGCTTCACACGAACCTTCCTATTCGCTTGCTTTCGACGAACTGAAGAAGTAAATTCAGTAAACAATGATACACACGTAGAAACGGTTGCCTCAACCAACCAAAAATATCAAAACTTTTTGATATTTCAGGCAACGGTTGATACAACACGAAAATCAATGGGCAACAGAGCTACACACCAAGCAACGGTTGATTCAACATGGCTGTGTTGAAGCAACCGTTGCCTGGTGTGTAGGCAGCATAAAAGAAGACAAAGACAATACCAACGCAAATTATACTATAGCAATAGCCTCATTTAGTTATTTTCGAACTGCGATACTTAACGTTATGAATTTTTTAATGTGTGATATTTTACTTACTTTTACATTTATTTTTATTTACATTTTGTGTTTCATGTTGTGCTTTATGTGTCGTATAAAATCAAATGTATACTTTTAATTTATGTGAAAATTGACGAAAGATTATATGTATGTGAGTTATATTATTCTTTAAATGTTGAGCTATCCTTTTATTAAATACTTGTTTTTATTATTTTTTGTTGTTATGGTTACCAGATTCAATAAATTTAAATCCCTGAAGATGGTGGAAAAGTCCCACCGAAACGTTGTATGAAAAAATTTAATAAAATAATCTTTTATTTACATCAATTAGTGACCTTAAAAGCCTGACTAAAAACTTTATAAAAAATAACTAAAAGAAAGGTCGATATATAATCATTTTTATAATGAAACAAAATTTATTATTATCCGATGTTTGTGGCTCTCCTTTTTTTTTTAACGTTTATTTAATCAAAGAAAAATATATATTAGTAACTATAAATAAACAAACAGTTTAAAGATATATATATATATACACAGTCCCTCTATGCAGGCTCTCAAGTATAATGTATTATAATATTTAAATAACTTATTTTTAGTAGTAATTATAATTTGATATACAGAGAAAAATGTAATTATTTATTTCAGATCATTTATGAGAAAAAATTTGAAAAAAAGCTCACTTTTATATAATAGGAGAATAAAATGAGTGGTCTAAGGGTAAAATAAAAAAAAAAAGATAAATTATTTGGTAAGCCACCAATATTTTTATAAACACTAGTGTTGAATCTTGAATTTTCGTTTGAAAGTAGTTTGCATGTTATGGCTTTAATATTTGGTCTTCTATATATGTGGCAAATTATAGGTATGCCTATTTTATTCTGGATGTATCCATTCTGGTCTAGGAAGAGAAAGGCTTCCGGTGGAATGTAACCCGATTGTAAGGTTTTACATATATATTCATAATTTGAATAATATGGGCCCATAATTAGATCATTTTCGAAATATTCTGTGCTTTTTAGGATATGTTTTCTTATAAGGTGTATTATAAAGTTATCAATCCTGCTTACTTTTGCTTCATTGTACAAAACTTTGTTTGATATAAACTTTTTATAGTCGCTATTTGGAGATCTGTAAAGGGATGTACAGTTCCTTAGGCATTTTCTTTCAAATACCCTCAGTTTTTCCATATACGAAGGGGATATGTTGTACCAAATTTGGCAACCATATGTAAGAATTGGTCTTATTAAGGACTGGTACATAATTATCTTGACCCTTGTTTTGATATATTTTGAAAAAAATAGTTTTTTATATAAGAAAAATGCTTTTTGTGCTTTCCTAATTTGTAGATTTATGTGCTCATTAAAATATAGGAATTTGTCTAAATGAATACCTAGATATTTCACCATTTGTTTATTTGGAATAGTTACATTGTTAAGAGATTTCAAACCAAATAATTTCCAATTACGTTTTATGTTGTTGTTACATTTTCCGACCGGGGGACGGAAAAGAATTGTTTCGCACTTATTCAGATTGATTTTCATCTGCCAGTCTATTGTGTATTTTTCTATAATATAAAACTACTTTTGTAATTTTTCGTTAATTTTATCAATTTTATCATCAGAGTGATAAATAACGATATCATCAGCAAAGCCAATAATGTTCTCAATTTTGTTTAATAGGTCATGTATGTATATATTAAATAGAATTGGTGCATTTACAGTTCCTTGTTGTAAACCATTTACGATGATAAATTTCCTTGAACTTATTGTCCTTCCAAGGTAAACTTGAAAACATTTATTGTTTAGCATGTTATGTATTAATATAGTCAAATATATTGGAAATCCATAGTTCAACAGTTTATAAATTAATCCAGGTATCCAGATATTATCTTCTCAAAATCTACTAAACAAGCTCCAGTACCTAAGGATTTATTTAAATTCCATTGTATATTCGAAACTAGCAAATGTATCGCATGGATTGTGGAATGTTTAAACTTAAACCCGAATTGCTTGTCATTTATTAATCTCTTTTCCTTACATTGTTCAAGTATGTTATCATTGATGCAAACCTCAAAAACTTTGCTTATGTTTGGAAGTTAACTAATAGCTCGCAAGTTTTTTGGATTGCATGAGTCTTTATCTTTCTTAGGTATGACAACCACTTTAGCTATTTTCCACGCATGAGGAAAGTAGGATTTATTTAACATATTGTTAAAAAGAGTACAATACTCTAAGATAATTTCTTCTGGTATATTTTTCAGTACTATATTGGGAATGTTATCAACACCTGTTGACAATTTCTTTCTTAAGTTTCTAAAAATATATATAATTTTATCCTTAGAAATAAAATACTTGAGAGATTCAGTTAAATCATTGGCCTTGTTACATGTATTAAATATGGCAATGGTTGATTTGTTGCATTCGTACAGATTTTTTTCTTCCAAAAATCTGGAAAAACAAGTGTCAACTTCGACATGTAAGTTATTATCATCGTCGATCTCTTTATGAGAGTGAACTGATGCTAAGAAGGTTCCAATTACGTTTACTTTATGTTCCTCATCCTTTATTAAAAAGTCATCATTATTCAGATCCTTTTCTAACAACTCAGGTCTTATTCCTGCGTTTTTTATCCATATTTCATTTTCCTGTGGTACTCTAATAATGTCTCCTTTGACATCCGAATTTCCAAAAGTTTTCCTCTCATCTGATGTTTCTATCTCTAGTGGAATCCACAAACTATATATTTTATATTCTTTTGTTTAGAAGATTCCAAATGTACAATTTTTCCCCCTTTTGCCGTTTATCATCCCTTATACGTTAGAATTAGCAATAAACACATCCTTGACTGATGTCCACCTTTTGGGTGGAGTCTGTATATCAAAATTCATATATATAGATTAATATGTTAAGAAGATGCAGAAAGGTACAATTTCTGCCCTTAATTGCCCGAAATTTTAAAAAAAAATTTCCCGGATGGAGTCTACACATCAAATTTCATATTCGTAGATTCATTTCTTATCATTTTACCTTTTTTGTCCGCTTTTACCCCCTTACTGTAGGAATTTCCAAAAACCCATTCTTAGTGGATCTTTACGCCGAGAGGGGAACAATCTAAATTTCAAGTTTCTGGGCCCAAGGGTTTGGGCTGGGCGCTGATGATCAATCACGCAACTTTTTTATATATATATATATAGATAACCATTCTTCTGTGAAATTGTTGCTTTATTTAGTTAGACATTCTCATGCACGCAATGACAAAAACAAACATCATTTCAACAATTGTTTCATTATTGTTGAAATATTAAATTTTAAAAGTTAAGAAATCAAAAAAAAAAAACGATTGATATCTAAATATGTTTTACTAGGCAATGGGTTCCGGAAAGCGCTTTAATAAAGTGGAGAAGAATTCAATTCAATATTCAAACTGAAAAATTGCTGGTTTGTTAATACGTTCTGATGGCGTAAAAATAAGTTATTTCAAATTGGGCCAAATGTATGGTATAAAAGCTCCAACTTACGTTACGGCCAAAAGAGCAAATTCGAATTGAATCAACGCAAAATTGCCTATCATGTCAGAAAGTCAAGGAGAAAATGATGATTTCAGTGTCCGAGAGAATTTAAGCCCGTACTTTAAATGTATCTTCATTACTAAGATGGTAAATACTAAGACTCACAAAAAGAAAATACTGAACTTCATAGCGGAATGATTGGAAAATATTAGTTAATTAAATCCTGAGAGCCCTAACTGCTACAGCTGTTACTGGCTCGATTTAACCAGCACGACGTTATTAGATCCAAGTAAAATATCGGTGGTGGAAGTGTAATGGTATGGGAAGGATTCTCGATATGTTTAATTTTAGCCGAAATGAATTCGAAACAGCACGTCAAATTAGTGGAAGATGTTTTGGATGAGAATTACATTTTTAATCCACGTTTCCAAACAAAGCAAAGATTGGTTTTCTGAGAAAGATATTAAATTACTCCCATGCAATCGCATAGAAAACTTATGGAAAATTCTAGCGGCCAAAGTTTATGAACATGGAAGGCAGTTTTCGATAGTTAAGAGGTACTATGAAAGAATGCTGGTCGGAAAATATTTGTAAACACTCAAAAAATTAGTAGACTCAATGCCTATTCAAATAATGGAGGTCAAACAAAATTTTTATAAAGAAAGAAAATTTAAGCTTTGTAATTGATTTTTCAGTTTTTTTATAGTTGAAGTAAAGTGCGTGCAAAAGAATGTCTCACCCTTATTTCAGTTTTTACCGTTTTATTAAAAATAAATTGAAATATATTTTAGTTTTGATATATTATTTATAAGTGGTAAAATAAATAAAACATTTTGTAAAAAATTATCTTTAAAAACCTTTTTCTCTGTTAAAAAATGTATTTATTTTTATTTTTTTTTTTTGCAAATTTCAAGTGTAATACCAATATTTTACAGCTCTAAATTTGTATAAATATAGATGTCTGCAGTGCTCAAAATATAGAATGTACATATGTATGTATTCACACATTTATTTTTGAGAATACGTGACTTGATTGTTAAAAAAAGCACAAGGTGAGTTCGTTTACATATTCATGTTTTTACTTCCTTTACCCTTTAAAATATTTTAACATAAATATTCGCAGTTAAGCAAGTCCTCCATTTTCAACAAAAAAGGGTCATTATAAATGTTTGATAATATTTTGTTTTTAACTTCAAGACATTTGTTATACATATAAAAGTCTTTGGATGACTTTCAAATTTTATCAGACAACATAGAAGTAATTGAATAATTTCCCTTTTTTTAGTTCTTTTCCAATAACAATATCCAGTAAGGAAATTTGAGAAAGTATGAGAGGGAAAAAATTGACTAACCGACATGGTCTTCGAAAAAGGTTCTTAGATCAAATCGTACTGGTTGAGGTAATTAGTGGACATTATTAATGGCATTAAACCAAAGTAAAGTAACATCTGCAGTTTTTTCTTGAAATAAAATATTTATAAATATCTATGTAGGTACATATATAAAAACGTTGGTGCTTGTTTGTAACGAATGATCTCCGGAACCATAAGAGCTGTCGAGCTAAGATTTGCACCATAGGTTCGGTTCGAGCACTTCTGTGTTTTTTTTTAGCTGGGGTTGGGGTCAAGTTTTAAATAAAATTCCTATTTTCAGTGCGATTTGACTGCAATTCAGAATGTATGTATGGTTCGTCATGAGAAATTTTCTTGTGTATAAATGGACCCGATAGGAGGCGCTGGGAAGAAGTTATTTCGAATTTTCTTATTTACGGTTTTACTGAAACTAAGAATGTGCATATATGTATGTTAGATGCTGCCAAAATTTTTTTGTTGGATCCGGTAGATGGCGCTGGCGTTCGTAAAACGATGAGTTGTCAAATTTATTTAAGTTTTATAAGTTACAAAATTCACAAGCGTTTTTATATATAAATATTCTATCCAAAAAGGAAGGACAAATTGCATTGGCTATTGCTTTGTTCGGAATAGCAGCAACATTATTACATGGTGGTCGTACAGCTAATTCAGCACTCAAATAACCGTTAAACGTACAAACGAATGAGATTGCCGTATCAAAAAACATTCCGGAATGGGAAAAGTTCTGCAAAAATACAATATTATTATTTGGGATGAGTGTAACATGGCTCACAAACATTCCGTAGAAGCATTACATACGTACGTAACCTCAACGCTCCGAGACTATGTAATGGAAGCAGGTAAATTGTTGAAAGAATAATGCCCAATGTTATTGAGGCCACAATTCTCAAAGGAAAATTTATAGGAGAACATGTTTTGCTGCCAAGAATTCCTATGATTCCACCGACACACCGATAACATTCAAAAGATTGCAATTTCCGATCAGATTGGGCTTTGCCATGACCATTAATAAATCTCAAGGACAGCCATTGCAAAAATGTGGCTTGGACCTCCAAAACAGTTGTTTTTCCCACGAGCAACTATATGTGGAATGTTCCCGTGTCGGAAAGCCAGCAAATTTATTCACTTACTATGAGAATAATGAAACTAAAAATATTGTTCACTCTTTTTAGCAGTAGAATAATAGAAATATAGGTCATTCTTATATGTTACAATAAATATTTATTTTCATTTTCATAAATAAAACATGGTTTTTCTTTAACAGTTTTCAATTAATAATAACAAATGCGCAAACGTTTTTTTTATATAGGTAACTAGCTGTTTTTACCCGGTCTTGCCCGGGATGAAAAGGCCTTTGACTTGAAAAATTGTTCACTATGCTTACCAGGCGCTGAGTACGTACTCCCCAAATAACAAATTCCCTAATAAAATGAACTTTCTCCCCAAAAATTTGTATGGTAAATTTAAATTCATTTATTATTTCAATTAAAAAGTTTTTGGTTTTTTTAATTTAGAAGTTTTTTATAAGATGCTGCAGCAAAAATGCTTCAAAAAATAAGGTGCGAAACCGCTTTAAGTTTTTTTTTTCAGTTTATTTATAAACATCAAATATAACGGAATGGGCCGCAAATTAAAGGAATCAAAATTTTTAAAAATTGAATTAATTCATTCAATAAGTGATCATCATTGAGCAGAGACGTCAAATTCAAGTTTCAGAAATGAAAGACTAATGCGACGTTTAATATTGTGTCGCAAGGTTTCTTTAAGCAACTGCTTATAGTATATGTGTGGCCTATTTTGATCAACAGGTAATTATTTCACATACGTAGATAAAATTTATCATACGACTTATCCGCGAGGGAGTCGCGTCCGCTTCCGCGCGTTTGGCAGCCAGACCTGTGCTGCCGCGCAGTTGTTGTCAATTTATTTTAATCGCCAAAATATATTTTTCAGATCATTGCGATATTTTTGGTAAGCTGTGTTCCGCGAGCGCGTCGCGTCCGCATCCGTCGCGTCCGCGTCCGCGCGCCTCGCTCCGCTTCCTCGCAGCTACTACCCGTGCTGCCGCTTAGTTCTCGTTAACTTATTTTAATTCCTAAAACATATTTTTTAGAGCACTGCGATATTTTAGCTGAGCTGTGTTCCGAGAGCGCGTCGCGTGCGCATCCGTCGCGTCCGAGTCAGCGGTCGCGCGTCGCGCATTTGGCAGCCACACCCGTTGCTGCCGCGCAGTTGCTGTCAACTTATTTTAATCGCCAAAATATATTTTTCAGATCATTGCGATATTTTAGCTGAGTTGTGTTCCGCGAGCGCGTCGCGTTCGTCGTGTCCGAGTCCGCGGTCGATATTTTAGCTGAGCTGTGTTCCGAGAGCGCGTCGCGTCCGCACCCGTCGCGTGCGAGTCCGCGGTCGCACGCCGCGCGCCGCTTCCGCGCGTTTGGCAACCACACCTGTGCTGCCGCGCAGCTGTTGCCAACTTATTTTGAAAAGAATACTCATTTTAAATGCATTTATTGTTGGACATATATTGAGAGCAGTATGCAAATGTTTACTAAAATAAATATTGAACAAAATTCATTAAATAAAAATATGTAAAAATTTAACAATGAATTTGGGGAGTAAGTTCATTTTTTATTTCGATTAAAAATAAATGGGGAATTTGTTCATTTCTTTTGGGTACCTTTTTTTAAGTTTGGGGAATTTGTTCACCGTGTGGTTATTTCCGTGTAACCCAAATTTAGAGAAATTCATTGAAAAGTACAAATTTGTATAGGGAAGAAATATACCACACAACAAAATAAAAATTTTATAAGAAAATTGGGCGTAAAAGTAGGCGTGGTCTGTAAAAATCATATAGCTACCTTCCCTGGAATATGTACTAAATTTCGAAGAAAGCCATTGCAAAATAAAAGTTTTTATAGCAATCAAATAAAGAAACAAATAAAAGGAAAAAATAAGTTTTATATACATAGAAGTTGGCGCAAAGCAGGCGAGGCCTGTAAGAAGCATATGGTTACCTTCCCTGTAGTATAGGGATCGTGTGACCAAATTTTAGACATCCCTTGAAAAATAAAAATTTCTATAGTGAACAAATATACAAAAAACAGAAAATTAATTTTGTATAAAAAGCGGGCGTAGAAGTAGGCGTGACCGGCAAGAATCATATGGCGACCTCTCTGGAGTACAGGGATCGTGTGTAGCAAATTTCAGAGAAATCCGTTAAAAAAATTGTGTAGCGAACAAATGTACCAAAAACAGAATATGAATTGTATACCAAAAGTGGGCGTAACAGTAGGCGTGACCGGTACCAAGAATATGTCGACCTTCCCTGGAGCAGAGAGATCGTGTATACCAAATTTCAGAGAAATCGATTGAAAAATAAAAATTTGTATAGCAAACAAATATACCAAAAAACAAAATGAATTGTATACAAAAAGTGGGCCTTAAAGTAGGCGTGGCCGGTACGAAGCATATGGCGGCCTAAGGTGGAGTACAGAGGTCGTGTGTAGCAAATTTCAGAGAATTCCGTTGAAAACAAAAATTTTTATAGCAAACAAATATACCAAAAAAACAGAAAACGAATTGTATACAAAAAGTGGGCGTAAAAGTAGGTGTGGCCGCAAGAATCACCCGGTGACCTGGCCTGAGGTACAAAGATCGTGTGTACCAAATTTCAGAGAAATGCGTTGAAAAATAAAAATTTGTATACCGAACAAATATACCAAAAAGCAGAAAATGAATTGTATATAAAAAGTGGGCGTAAAAGTAGGCGTGGTCGATAAAAAGTATATGGCGACCTTTCCTGAGGTATAGAGATCGTGTGTACAAAATTTCAGGAAAATCCGTTGAAAAATAAAAATTTGTATAGCGGTCAAACAAACAAACAAACAAACAAACAAACAAACAGAAAATGAATTTTATATATATAGATATACAGATTCTAACTAGAATAAAATATTCATTGAGGGCAAAACAACGTTTGCCGGGTCCAGCTAGTACAATATAAAAATTCCAATGGATTCTAAATATTAGGATCATGATTTATACTCTATATTTTATGATTATGCTCTTATTTTTGAGTGATGATTTGTGGACACGATTAAAATAAAATGATGCATGTTCAATTCTAGATCACATGCAAATTTTCTCTGTGTGATCGACTTTAATTCCCTAAGATCTAAATTAATATATTCCATATATATATAGATACACCATAAACGACTATACATTACACTATACCATACGCTTAGGGAAAGAGTCTTAGGACCAACTAGTTGGATATGAAAAAGTTTGTATCTTGTAATGGAAGTATGTCCAAAAAAGGGCCGATCCAGAACATATTTGGTGGAGTCACTTATTTTTTGCAAAAACATAAATAAACCAAATTTGAGAAAAAACTGTCCAATATTTTAGTTTTTCATAGATTTAAATAAAAATAGGGAAGCAGCTTTACAAGAATTGTCCCACAGGATTTATTTTTGGACACACGCAATCAGAATTTGACGGAGATCTATATGAAAATTTGGATCTTATGGCAATTTTATCATAGGGGTCATTTGTATAGGAACTATGTCTGAACATTCACCGATTTTCGGTATTTGCAATAGCCGGCATCCTATAACCGAAAAAAGTATACATACGTAGTAAATTTCTTCAAAACAGATTCATATTTGCGACCTGTAGTTTTGTTACAAGATTTACATGGACACGCAGATGGACGGACGGACATCGCTAAATCGACTCGAAAGGAGATTCTGAAAATGATTTTGAGTCGATTGGTATAATAAAAGATTAAATATTTTTGTTAGTTACAAACATCAGCACAAACTCATTATCTCCTGACCACATAGCGGTATAGGGTATAAAAATAATTGGTTCATATTCGGTTACCATTAGACCAATACAATTAGGTAATAAAATTTTTTAAAAATGCTTTTCTAAAAATCCGATTATTCTCTAACAGTTTTAATATCTTAATTCCGAGAAAAGTATTTACAAAAGAAAATTTAGCTCCGTTTACCAATCAAAGTATTTATACGAATTAGTAAAATTAAGTCAATTCAGGCAGCTATATTAAAAGCAGTAAAAATTGTTACAATCAATAAATTATATTATAATAATATCCATATTTTAAACATAAAAATCATAAACAGATATTATAAATTCTTGGCTTATATGATAAAATCAAATTTGTATTTTGAATTAATATTCGGATATAACAAAAGAAAATCAAATTTCTAACTTTTTTTGCTATTTATAACCCAATGAGGCCCAGTTTTTGAGATGTCAGTTAAACTTAGTTTAGTTAAACCGAGAATTAATTTTTTCAGATATGTCCAAATTCATAAAGGAATTGATGAATAAATTTTGGGTTTAACAAAACTAGGTTTAACTGATATCTTAAAAACTGGGTCTGAATGAATCGAATTCAAAAGTATATAGTTTAATGATTAACCCAAGCCAATTTATAATTCATTTGTAATTTTTGGAAAAATAAATCAAAAATTTTAATTTTCGGAAAACAAAATAAAACAAGTAGAAAATTCTAGTCGGTCTAGACCGACGATACGATACCCTGTATCCAATATCTTAGGCTCAACTAATTGGATATAGAATTGGATATAGGGGGCACGCCCCTTAACGTGGAGACCACATACGCACCATGGTCCGAACCCTGGCGGATTCCAAGAGCTGGCAAGTAGATTGTGTGGTCGTAAAGCAGCTATATACCATGACATCAGCTGATATTAGGAACAGACAAATTTAAAAAACATAAAGAACAAAAAAATAGTTAATTGAGGATTCAATTGTATCGCACTTTACTTTCATACATTACAATTAAAATCAACGAAATTGTGTAACACATTATGCTCATTACAAATTTTGCGGAAAGGATAAGAATCTATAATATTAATAGGCTAGGCGATTTTTTGTTCCCGATGTTCCACCATTTTATCCCGATTTTGACCATACATATATTATTTGACTGTTTGCAGATTTACAGATTTTTAAACTTTTTCCTTTATTTTGAGAAAATTGCATTTAAAGTTGCTACTAACATATACATAAAATCTTCTTAAATATATTTACGCTGATGCCTGACTCACTGACTGACTGACTGATTCTGTAACGCTGAAATAATACACACACATAGCACTCCATACAAAGCTATGCGAAATACACACACAAAATTTAATCTTTCTCATTTTATACAAACCCACACAAAATTTTCTATCTTCTTTGTTACCGACCAGTGCTGCTAATAAAAGCTTCTGAAAATCGACAATTTTTGAAACTATATCGCCAAAATCGTCATTTTTAAAACACGAAATTGTCAAGAAAATTTTACCGCCTATAAAACTCGAAAAAAATTACAAAAGGAAACAATAAAATTTATTTATATCATTCATATTACGAATATTATTACAGCATTGGTTATTTCTATATATAAAAATGTATTAGTGATGAAATTTCAACGAAAAAAATTTAACACAGCAATCAACTAAATAATTTTATTTACATGTATCTATAGCTAAAACATATAATATGGGTTTAAAGTATCGCCGTAAATAAAACTTAAATCTTAAATGGAGATGCTATTCAAGGTATTTCCGTTCTGAAACGACTTGACCCAGAATTAAATCTATATATATTTTGTAATTTACATTAACACTGAACATAAAATATCAATTTTCGATAAACAACCCATTAAGTGTTAACCCTTGAAATCGTAATTTTTATACTACTGAAAATTTTAAATCTTTAATCATCATTTTAACAAATTTAACAAATCATTTTAACAAATTGAAAAATCGTCGAAATTACAATAAGTTGTCAAAATTGGCAGCACTGCTAACGACAATAGAACTACATATGCAGATTTTGTGTTACATATGGAATAAGTTGAACTCAAAAAATGCATCAAAAAACTAATATCTATTCAAATTCTTCTTTAAATTCCCTTTGTTGGTCAATAAAAAAATTCTGCAAAAAAAAGTAATGAATGAAATTTTAAACATTTTTATTTTTCCTCATTTAATGTCGTCCGATATGCATACATACTTCGTTTATCGAACTAAACTTTTCCATTTGTCTGTTTGGTTTTTCATCTCAAAATTGTTTTATATTGTTAAGAGTGCTTTCGCTCAGGTTCTCTGATGTCCAGCACTTACCAAATAGTATGATTTTTTGATAAATATTTGAGAAAAAAAAAGATCTTCAATGTGGATTTTGTTGTTGTCCAACGTATGATTTCGATTAAAGCTCTGTATTGAAAAGCACTTGAAAAAATAGTGCAATATTAAGTTTAAAATTTAAATTATTCTAACTTTGCATAATTAAATTACATTTTTAATTTCAGAAGAGAGGTGGGAAAATAATTTTTTTTCACTCATAATATTCATTTTTGCATAATTTGCTTTCAAAAAATTTAGACAAACATAAATTATGTAAATAAGTATATAAAAGATTTTAATTTGAATAATTTATTAAAATTATCATGGAAGAATTAAAGACGATTTGGATTTTTTAGATTTATAGATAACTTTGCAAAAAATGTAGTTCTCTTTTTTCAGTTTACATGTATGATGAAATATGAAATATTTTTTTCTTTTATGTGTAGGTGTATTCGTGTTTGCATTTCCTTAAGGGGTGGTAGCTTATAAAACTTTTTTTGAATTTCTCTTTCTGAATGCACAACATGTCGAGCGTGTTGTGTGAAAATTTCAAGTAAATTAGAGCAAAACTTAAGAAGATACAGTTTTTCCAACGACCGGCCTCATACGGTATATAGTATATAAATCAGTTTTTAGAAAACTTTAAACCGATTTTCTCGCAAATAAATGTTCGAAGTCCGTGAACATCATAACTCAAAATCTACTTGACCGATTATTTTGAAATTTTAGACACTATATCTACACATAAATCATCAGGTAACCATGAAGAGTTTTTTTAATTCCATTTTCTTCCCCATTTTTTAACAACAAATTGCCGAAATTGTATAACAAAAATTGTTTTTCACTTCAAAATGCTGCAAAAAAAAAAGTTGTAAAAAACTCTTCGTCACTACCTCAGGAAACATGTAACCTTTGAAATGCATTTCGATTTTTTATTTCACATGATCCGGTAACGAGTTATGATGTTCACCGCAAAACAATAACACCTCCGCAGATTCCCTGTCACGGACTTATTTATAAAAATTTTTAATTGAAAATTTTTTCAAAGATTGCTCAAATGTTATGCTATACGTGTATATAAAATAAATAATCCAACATTATTCATATCTTCAAAAAATAGTTATGAAAATACGACTTTTTTTTAACTTTTAAAACCTTACCCCCCCTTAAGAAACTTTTAGAAACCTTACTCTAAAACGTTTTTTTTTTCTATGCTATTCTATTTTATTTACAGTAAAATGGAGTTAGGTTATAACGAACTCGGCGGGACCGGCCAAATTAGTTATACTTAGTTCGTTATAACCGTACTATTTTTTTGCTTTGTCCGAAAGGTTTAAAAACTTTTTTAGTTGAATAAGTTTATTTATTTTGATGCATTTTAAAAAGTTATAAAACATAAATTAAATTACTAAAAAGATGCATATTAATAGTTTGTCTTAATAGACTTAAATTACCGAGTTCCTATCAAAATAAAATATTTTTTTAAAATCATATAATATTAAAAACTCCTTATGTATAGAAGCAGAAAGTACAAAGCAAAGGTTGGCTATTGGCAAACTTTTGCGAAAATTAACAAAACTTCATTTGAAAATCGAAGTTTTTGTTTTGTATTAAAATTAAATTAAAATAAAATTAAATTAAATTAAAATTAATTTTTTTTAAATATATATAATACTAGATGTAATACGGTGTGCTATTTCAAAAAGTTGCAGCCTGTACCACTTCCCATATCCGCAGTAAGACTCTGTGAAAATTTCTGGACGATCAGATGTGTAGTTACGGAAATTATCTCCTACAAACAAACAAACACACATTAACTCTATTATGTTGGTATAGATTGTTAGTATAGATTTTTTTTATTTAGATACTGGCTGATATACAATGTTTTTTGTTTTTTCATTCGGTACAACAATTATCGATTTTTCGGCGTTCCTACCCTGTAGAAAGGTACATGTAGCTGCCCATGAGAAGAAGATGGATGATCCATATTAGATCTGGCAACACTAAACTATTGGCCTTGAACTTAGAATATCATTTGGCAATTTTTCTTTTTAGCGATTTTTGATTTTGTCCATTTTTGATTTTGAAGATTTTTGTTTTTTGGGCGCTTTTTATTTTTCGCGAATTTTGGGTTTGGCGATTTTTGATTTTGGCGATATATTTTCCACGACAAATCACATAGATAACTAATGAACTTGTCAAATGACTGTCGCTTTCGTAGTGCTTCATATTTTTTACATAGGAGGCGCCACGCCCACTAATCCCATCCCGCCCAATTAATATCTGATGGATTTATGCAAAGTGTCTAGTCTTTTCCTTTTATAGTACACCAGATATATGATATTAGATATCTACTTTGCATGGGCGGTGCTACTCCTACTGGTCCGATCACGCCCATTTTTTTGTTGGACTAATCACACAAAGAACATATGGGCTAACGCAAAGCCACAAACCTCTCCCTTTCACAATACTTCAGAAATATGTCATTAAATTTTTACTTTGCATGTGGAGTGCCACGCCCACTGATCCGATTTCGCCCATTTTTTGTCTAACTAATCAAATTAATAACTTATGGACTCATACAAAGTCCCAAGACTCTCACTATTACAGTACTCCAGATACATGGCATTTTATATTTACTTTGTATGGCGGGTGCCACGCCTATTGGTCCGATACTGCCCATTTTGCATCCGACTACTCACATTAATAATAGGTGCCATCAGAAAAATTTTAAAAGCTCTCTCTATCACATTACTCGAGATATATAATATTGAACTATTACTTGTATGGGAGGACCACGCCCACTTACCCGATCCCGCCCATTTCCGACGTAGCTACTAATATTAACAATAGGTAACCTCACACAAATTTGCAAAGCTCTCCCTATCATAGTACTCAATATATGTATATGATATTAAAAATTTACTTTGTGTGGGAGGTGCCACGCCCACCAAAAATATTTAAAATATTATAGCCTCTAGCACTTCCTATATCCTCAGTAAGACTCAAACAAACAAACAAACACACATTACCTCTTTATTATATTAGTATAGATAGGAAAATTCTGAAATGGGAAAAAAAATTGTTTGTTAAAGTCAAAAGTTTGATATAAGCAACCACTGTTCGCTATAAGAGAAGCAATTTGTATGAAAAATGTGATTAAAACTCTTGGGACCGAAGAAATTCTTCGCTATAAATAAAAATTTATTACAACCAGCGTACGTTATAAGCGAACTCCATTGTATTAAATTTTAATAATTTTGGGAATCTCCAATCTCCTCACTTTACTAGGCCTTCCCACGTTCAAGTCAAATTGATCACACATCCAATAGTCAAAAAATTGTTAAGGAACTGTCCCAATGAAAAATTGAAAGAGAGGATTGAAACGTATGATTGTTTAGTAAAAAAGAGTAAAAAAGTGTGAGTGCATTACAACCTGAAAGCCAAACATTTAACGTGTGAAGGCCGGGCAATATCTTAAATATATTTACACTGATCCCTGACTTACTCACTGACTTAATGACTGACTGATTCTGTAACGCTGACCAAAATGATACGGTTCTAATTCCTAGGATCGATCTCGCCCCAACCGACATTGCCTTTCATATTAAAACGCCGCCAGTTTCCAATAATTCCTGCACACGCAAATATCTCAAGGCCAGTCATTTGATTCGTTGGCAGTAATTTGGAGACCGCGGTATTTTCACACGGCCAACTGTATGTGGCTTTGTCAAGATCAAAAGTTGCAAGCCAAGTTGAGATACGTATTCAATCGAACCCACAGCAAGAAAAACTATTACATGATCAACGATATTTCACACGAAATATCGTTTTTTAAGAGATTCTAAATTGAAAAACTTTTTTGCCATATATTTCTTATCTATTTTGATACTTATGTATACAATTTCTAGAAACACAATCTTTCTTCATGTGTATCTACAAATGTAACAATTTAATTTTAAATTTACTTATGAAAAGAAATTTAATTTATTATAACTGTTTGTTTTATTCATAATTTTTAAACGGGCGCCTAGGCGCCACACAATCAACTAGTTATACATATGCTATGGGTGTGATTATTAAATTTGTTAATGTGTTTTTAATGAGTTTGTTATTTTCATTCTCAATAATGATAAACCAAAAAAGTGTTGGTTTCTGAATTGGCTAAGTTGAAAAGTAAAGTTGTCTAGAAATTATACTCGAATGTCGAGCGCTGCAATATGCTAGTTAGCATGATTAGTCCTAAAATAGTTCAAATGAAGCGGATTAAAATGTCTTATGAATCTACAAGGCATGTTAAAATTTAAATTCGATTAAAGATACTCCGAGTCAACGTCACCATTCGCAAGGATGAAAACAAAAGTGACACTCAACATGGTCCTACTTTCAAGAGTTGGAAGCTTTCTCTATTAGTATATGATGGTAAGTCATCATAACTCCAACTTAAACCATGTAGACAGAATAGAATATGGGTGTAATAATAGAAGATGGGTCTAGGTCAAATATTTTTGGTAGTTACAAACATCAGCACAAAGTCCTTATGCCCTGACCACACACTGGTATAAGGTATAAATAAAGCGTTAAAATTTGTTTGTAGAAAGCTTTTTAAAATTGTAGACTGTACGATTGGGTAAGTTTCATATTATGTGGAATTTTTTTGTTACCATTTTTATAAAATTTTTTTTAACGTGATTAACTAAATATTAGGATTTCTTCTATATCAACGGTGAATTAAAGTTAAAGGGTTTCTGTCTTCGTCATTCTTACGAACACAACCTTTTAAGTCTCCCTATGTTTATATGATTGTCAAGGCATCCATCGGAACACCTTTGTCACGGTTGATGAAAATAGACCGGGAAATCAATACTGAATACATTTTTTATTTTATTTATATTTAATTTCTTATTTTAAAATTAATAAAAGAAACAGTTTTACTGTTTTTATATACACTAGCAGACTCCAGCCCTCGAAATTCGAGCGCAAATTCTAGGAAATTTAATTTTTTCATTAAATAAATAGCCTTAAAATATGCTAATCAATCATAGCCAATTCACAAATCAACAAAAAAAACAAACTCATTTTTATTACAAACACATTAACGAATTTAATAAACACACACATAGCATTGCATAATTTTATGTATGTGTTAGTAGCAACTTTAAATGCAATTTACTCAAAATAAAGGAAAACAATTAAAAATCTGTAAATCTGCAAATCGGCTAAAAAGAAATAGCTTTCAAATAATATACGTTTGATCAAAATCTGGATAAAACGGTAGAACAAAACTCCAGTCACAAGAAATCGCCTAGCCTATTAATTTTAGATATATTCTAATATATACTATATATATTTACAATACATACTAATAATAATGAAATAGGCTACGCCAATAAATGGTTGCGGCAACTAATAAATAAAATTTTAATTCCATAGTATCAACTAAATTAGACAATTCACACAATCAAATTTACGATTGTTGGAAAGTACTCGTATAACTCAGTAATGACAACAGAACAATATGATAGTACACAGAAAAAAATATTCGCCAACCGAATTTTTCTAAAGTGGAATAACTGTATTTTCGACTGTAAAAACGGAAATTTACGATAAAGTATTTACTGTTAAGGCAACAGAACTGTAATCATAGTGAACTCGAAATTCGGTTATTAGCCCCATCGCAATTCGGTTGGCAACAAATTCGGTATCCACAATGAATTTGTTTTCTGTGTGTATGTATAGAGGATTACCAAATTCGGTTGCCAAAAAGATGGCAACGAATCTATTTTCTGTGTGTATATTTGCTTATTTAATGTGGACTCTAAAAAAAAATATAGTTTTTAGCCTGTTAGGTTTATAGATAATAAAAAAAATTTAACATAAATAAAGTACTTTTTCTTGTATTCCTACTGATTCAGATTTAAACATTTAAATAAATAACAGCCCGACTAAATGAGACTCTTTGAGATTTGCTTATATTTGATGATTGTTTTACATACACACAGAGAATGGATTTGTTGTGGCAACCGTATTTGTTGCCAACCGAATTTTGATAGTCCCACGTACTATCACATTATACTGTTGTGATTACTGAATTATATTTTCAAGACTAACGTATTAAGTACTGATGCAATTGAATTTCGACATAAATTCGATTGTATTAATTGAAAAATATAGTCGATGAAATGGAATTTAGATTTGATTTATTGGTTGTAACAACCATTTATCAGTAACCTGTTTTAAAAGTGCAGTATTCTCCTGAAATATACAATCATGAATTTTTGATGCTCTTTTTTTTCATTAGTATATTTGTAAATATGGAATTAAAGTTAATAAAAAGAAAAGATTATATTACATGATAAAAAAATAACACATTCGAATAGGGAATAAATAAGCGCTGTTACATGTGTTAATGTTCCCGTTTTCACTTAGGCTTTTATTCTAATTTTTGCCATTTGTCATAAATAAAATAGAACTTGTGCAATATAAATATATAGGAAAAACAGGGCCACACACCATGTTCGGATCCAAATAAGATTACCTTTTTAACATAGACAAATACGGTCAGAATGGCCGATCCTGTCCCTGTCACCGAAATATATTTATTTTGTCTGCTTTATTCTGCTTGCAAAACGTTTGCAGTGCGTACGAAGGTAAATGTCATTCTTCAGTTGAGGTAGTAGCAGAGATAGTTGCATAAAGCCAATTTGCTGTTTGATAATGGCATCAAATTTATTACGTAATATCACATTTTGCTTTGTTGTCCCCCAAATAACAACATACTGGCCTATGATGGTTTCATAGAACTGGGTAGAAAGCAATTTGAATGCGTTGTCGCGAATTTTCCTAAAACAGTAAGACTTCGTATATGTAGTCAAAAAAAATTACTACCATTATTTGTTTTTTACTTGCTTTTTTATAAAAATTATTCCTTAACAATGTTACTTCTAAGAGAATGCAACAAAATTTGCAGAAGCTTATTTAGAATTTAAACGAACTCTGCATAAAATAATTTTTACAAAAAATAAAAACACAACAAAAAACAATGACCACTTACCCATTCGATTAATGTCCTACAATTCTTTCTTATATATGTATGTATGTAAATTATACGATTATACACAATATAAAATTAACAAAAAAAAATTTTTTTTTGTTTATTTCATTTAATTTCAAATTTCTTTTATCTGCTGTCTTATTTTTCCAAAAATGACAAATTAATTCGAAAATTCGGTTGGGTTTAACATTTTTTTATATTTTTTGTTATTAATAACAGAATTTGATTTCCTTTCGGTTGTAAATATCAAATAGTTAAAAATTTAGTTTCCCATTTTATTGTAACCGAAAAATTGTTATAAATACACATTTGTTTCTATCATATTAACATAAAATTTGTAACAATGACTGTAAACTCATTTTTAGTTTAAAATACTTCATTATGATAGAATATTTTATTGTTACCACCAATATTTAGGGGTTAATACATGGTATACTGGCTTTAGTTCAGTTGCCTCAATTGAATTAGTTTAACAACTTGCATAAAAACTTTAATTGGTGAAACGAACTTATTTTGCTGTTGTATCTATTTTCATTTTATAAGAATTATGATTAAGAGATATTTTATAAAGAAAATCTATTGTATTTTAAAATATATTAGAGTTACAATAACATATTGGGGTAAATATATAATTATTTTTAATGATAACCAATTACCAAAAAATTCTTTTTCTGTGTGTAGGATTTATTATATTGCTTTAGTATCTGTTTTTAATAACTATTTCTATCTATTCTATCTATTTCATCTATTTCTATCTAAACGGATATGATACCAAATAAACAAAATCATAAAAATGCATGCTTGAAATTGAAGATAAAAGCAGAAAATTACCAAGGAACAAAGAGAAGATAGAGCAAAGGTTGACGATCAATGGTTTAGAAGGAATAGAGAAAAAAATAAGTATCTGGTAGCACTGATCGAAAAACTGAACTGATAAAAATCTATGGGGAAAAATTAAATTCGATAAATATAGAAAATGATTACATAATGAAAGAATCAAGTACAAAACACTAAAAGCTGTCTTTCGAATGGAAACAAATAACGGTAACAACTCAAGAGAATAGACTGCCTCAAAACTATAGGAAACAAATATAAGAGTCTTTTACATTTATAAACAAGTAAGAAAATTATAGTCGGTCTAGACCGACTATACGATACCCTATACCATGCGTTTAGAAACCCTATCTCTTAGGCCCAACTAACTGGACATAGAAAATAAGCAAAAACCAAATTTGAGTGGGATTTTTATTAATTTTTTTGGCTGCAGATATGAAAAACTTCATATCGGATGCTATATCTATATAGGGACTAGGTCCAAAAATGGACCGATCCTGATCATGTTTGGTAAAGTCTCTCGTCTTTTGCAAAAATATATACAAACAAAATTTGAGAAGAATCAGTGCAATATTTTTGTTTTTTAATAGATTTAAGTGAAGATCGGGAAGCAGCTCTATATGGGGTCAAAGGGATCATTTTTGGACTACTCATTAATGGATGTAATGAACGCATACAAACCCAATTTGAGTAAGATCTATATGACAATTTGGATCTTATGGCAATTTATGTCGATTTCATATGGGTAATTTGTATGGGGGCTAGGTCTGAACATGGACCGATTCTCACCAATTTCAACAGCGTTCATCCCGTGGCCGATAAAAGCTTATGTACCAAATTACATCAAAATATATTCATATTTGCGACCTGCAGTTTGATTACAAAGTTTACATGGACACACAGACGGACGGACGGACGGACCGACGGACATTGTTAAATCAACTCAAAAAGTGATTCTGATTCGATCGTTATAATTAAAGATGGGTCTAGGTCAAATATTTTTGGTTGTTACAAACAGCAGCACAAAGTCATTATACCCAAACCACATAGTGGTATAGGGTATAAAAACTATAATATTTTTATATTACTCGAAACTCATATGGAAGAAAAAAATCAGACAGAGTCAAAAAATATTTTGTGGGCTTTGAATTACATTTTTAAGTAGCAATATGATCCTACTAAAACTCTATGCTAAAACAAAAATTTTTTTCAATATTCCCTACATATTTAAAACCTGCTAGCCGGGATAATTAACTCAATAATATTATAGCTCTTTCTGTTAATAAAAACATCTTAAACCCAATTATATTGGGAGATTTAAATGCCATAATTGGCGAACTAAACCAGGAAATGATTGATATAAAAGGATACATTCTCTGATATAAGAAATGATATAAGAAAATCTTAGGACAAAACAGAAAATAAACAAGTAAGAAAATTATAATCGGTCTAGACCGACTATACGATACCCTATACCATGCGTTTAGAGACCCTATCTCTCAGGCCCAACTAACTGGATATAGAAAATAAGCATCAACCAAATTTGAGTGGGATTTTTATTAATTTTTTCGGCTACAGATATGAAAAAGTTCATATCAAATGCTATATCTATATGGGCACTATGCCCAAAAATGGACCGATCCTGACCATATTTGGTAGTCTCTTGTATTTTGCAAAAATATATACAAACAAAATTTGAGAAGAATCAGTGCAATATTATTGTTTTTTGATAGATTTAGGTGAAGACCGGGAAGCAGCTCTATATGGGGCATATGACCAAGATTTGTCCCATAGGGACCGTTTTTGGACTATTCATTAATGGATGTAATAAACACATACAAACCCAATTTGACTAAGATCTATACGACAATTTGGATCTTATGGCAATTTATGTCGATTTTATAGGGGTCCTTTGTATGGGGGCTAGGTCTGAACATGGACCGATGCTCAGCAATTTCAACAGCGTTCATCCCACGGCCAATAAAAGATTAAATACCAAATTTCGTCAAAATATATTCATATTTGCGACCTCCAGTTTGATTACAAGCTTTACATGGACACACAGACGGACGGACGGACGGACGGACATCGTTAAATCGAATCAGATAGTGATTCTGATTCGATCGGTATGATTAAAGATGGGTGTAGGTCAAATATTTTTGGTTGTTACAAACAGCAGCACAAAGTCATTATAACCAAACCACATAGTGGTATAGGGTATAAAAAGATCAACTGTTGGTAAAGTTCTGTACAGATAATAATTTATTAATTGTGAATGGTAGAACATACGATGATAAGGAAGGAAAGTTACCATATGTTCATCAGGACGATCTGTCTGTTAATACCATATGTGTTTCGGCACAAGAACTTTTATGTTACATAGATGAGTTTTCAGTTGCATTTAGAATATCATATGGCAATTTTTCATTTATCGAGTTTTTTTACGATTTTTGATTTTGCCTATTATTGATTTTTAAAATTTTTATTATTGGCGATTTTTGATTTTCGGATTTGGCAATTTTTTGATTTTAGCTATTTTTGAGTTTGGCGATAACATCGATATTATCCATGACAACTCATATTTGTAATTAATGTGCTTGCGAAATTTCCAGTGTGCATTCGTGTGCCACGCCCACTAGAAATATTAAAAAAAAATCATAGCCTATAGTTCCTTCCAGAAACACTAAGACTCTGTAAAAATTTCAGGAAGATCGGTGCAATGGCTTAGCCTCTTATAAGGTACAAACAAACAAACGTATATCCTTATGTAGATTATCACAATATATAATCGAATACGATTATTCCGCTATGTTTTTACACTTAAAACTATAATTAATACTCCAAACCAAAAGTTATCTTTTCTCTTATTGAAAATCATTAATTTTCCATTATATAAAAATTTTTTTTTTACTTTATTTTCTTTTCCAACGAATTCAGAAACAAACTTTCGTTGAACGTAGTCAATTAGCTCTTAATATAATTTGCTGCTAAAGCAATTGTAAATATTTCGCGTTATTGTTTTATCTTAATTAGTTTGACAATGACAATCGATCTGTAAGTCTTCTTCTACCTTTGTTGGTAACCAAATAGTTGCGAATAAAACTTATAAAAAAAAGCTTAAAACTTTATTTATTCCGTCATTTATTGCCACGTTGGTGGTAAAATATGAAAATGTCATTTGCATTATTGTTTACAACAACAACATTACGGATTCATGCAGCCACGTTGAATAAAATCTAGTTTTTGTGTAAACGGGTATAAGGTATTATGGCTCTTTATGAAGAAAGTCATCATCAGAATGTCGTTAACGGATTCGATTGTCTTAAATACATAGTTTACATTCATTCTCAATTGAAAATTTTTGTTTGCAATTATAATTGAATTCAATAAACGAATACATGTACATTAGGAGTATTACTAACAAAAAAATAAAATTCAATGCAGAACTTTTATGCCCTCCACAGCAATGTACAGGGAATATATTATAAGTTTGTCGATCCATTTGTAATAATTATAACAAAAAAACCCACATCCTGTTTTTCAGAAATAATATGAAAATTGCCAATATGAAATGAAAATAATAATAAAAAGTGCCTTCTTTTAAAAAGTAGGTACACAGTTATAAATAAAAAGAAGAAAAGAACTATTTATTGATTTTAATAATAATAAAAATTTATAATAATAATTTTATTTAACACTTTAGATGCAGTTTTCCTTTTAAGAACTCTAAAATTTAGCTTATAGAAAAATTTCCATATTAAAACTTTTTTCATTTGAAAACATTTTAGATGTTCCTAATTTAAAAGTTTTGTATTTTATATATCATGCTGTAGAAAAACTTTCAGATTGAATACGTTCAAAGTTATTCCCAAATAATTGCTTGATCCTAACATTTTACATCTAAAACCACCGCATATCTAACAAAGTTTAGGAAAAGTTAATAAAAAATTATTTCCCGTAGACTTGACAAAAATAATTCCCTAAGTCTGGCGACCCTTGTATTAAAACAATATTCACACACAAATCATGTGCACTGATTAATGACGATCTCATTACAAATTAACCAATTTCAATTGTTTTTAATAAATTAATTCAATTTAATTTTAATTTATACTGAAATAAATTACCGAAATAATTACTATAAAATTTTGTTTTATTTTACACTACTTTTTTACTCAATATTTAGAAATACTGCGTGCAACCATAATGTACATTACATTACATAAGTATATATATAACAAAAAAAAAAGCAAACCAAGAATGTATAAATTTGAAAATGTACATTACAACACACATATACTTATTTATATGCACATATGTAAATCCTATATAAGGCCAAGTGAGTTTGTACATATATTAAGTTTCGAACGGTGTTAAATGAGAGTTTTTTCGTATTTGAAGGCACAATATGCCAACAGTGTTGTAGAAATACCGTGTCAAAAAATTCACAACAATGTTAATAGTTGTAGTTTCATATAAGACAAATATGTCGTTTTTCGAAATAAAAGTTTTAATTATGAAAAAACTTTTCCTTTTTTTATTATATAAAACTAGCTGTAACCCGATGCGATTCCCTACACCCATCACACTGTGGCGTCATTTGAGTGTTTTCGTTGCAAAATTCATAACTTTTGAAACGATTGAAATAATCAAATAAGTTAAAGGCCACATGATAGATATTCATCCAATCTATAAAATGACTGTTTGAACAAAGTGTTACACCTTCCAGATGCTTACTTATGGGTTATCAAATTTGAAATTTGTTAACGGCATGAAATAAATCATGTTTGTTTAACTAAACACATGATTTTTACAATTTTATATTTTTTTTAGGTTTCTTTTTCAAGTTTTTTTATATTTTAAAATTGTTATGCAAAAATAAAAATAAAAAATTTTATTTTCCATAAAAGAAGAAATATAGTGAACAAAAATAGATAATTGGCACATAGCGATTTACCTGGAGAATCACAAAGCAAACAGGGGTCTAATCGTCGCATACGTGATCGATTGAAATTGATCGACATTTTTCATTTGGAAATCATGGCATTCGATAACGACCAATCGATCGAGTGAAATCTTTCGAAATGTCATTCGATACATATCAAGCTGTCGAAAACATATTTTATTAGTTTTTTATTTGAAAATAACACAAGGAAAATTTATTTATTATATTATATTTAATTGGAAGACGTGAAATGTAAGTTTAATATTTATTAACAAGTAATTTGAAGAAAAATCAAATAATATGAGAAAAACTTCTTTCATCTGCCGAAAAGCAAACTCTGCAAGCTGTTGGAATTGAGAATAGGTCTCTTAAAAACCTAGATTTAAAAATTAAATGGCTTCAGTTGAAGATGCTCGCAAAATGAAAAATTATTGACAATATAAATTAAAAAAAAATTGTTAATAACCACTTACTTTTGTTTCAAAGTGCTCGATATTCTATTTTTGCTTGTTGATATTTGATAAAGCATATGCTTGTGTTATATTAAAAAGGTAAATATCTTGTAACACTTGTTATAAATTTCGATTTCGTGACTATCGTATAGCGCGATTAGCATAGTCGATACATCACGAAATTTTATTCGACACGTGAGCACACGCGATTACGTATGCGACGATTAGACTCAAGTAAAATTTTTTTGCTGTAATAACTACATTAACAACATTACGATAAGTTACCCAGTATTTTCATATTCCACCTGAAACTGGACCAAATTGCCTGAAAATTCTGTTTTTTTCTAACTGCAAATCGGTCACTTTTTAAGGGTTACATCTTCTAAGCTAAAAATCTGATTTTATTGAAGATAGCAAATTTGTAATCTTTGAACAATTTCCTATAAGAAGAGTTTATTCAAAATATCGTAAGCGCATACGAAATTTTTGATATTTGCAACCTCATTTGTTCTAACGTCGCTACAGTTACCTACTGTAAAAATTTCAAGACGATCGGTCCACAAATAAATGTACAAACAAACATAAAAAACTCCATTTCTATATAAAAGATAATAGCCACAGATTTTTAGTTCAAAAGCCGCATGGAGCTCCACGCGTAGATTATCGGGAGCAGTTTAGCCGTATCCGTCATATTATCGGGAGAAGTCAGCCGAGGCCACTCGATTATCGGGAGGAGTAAGCTAAAGACGCTGAATTATCGGAAGCAGTCAGCCGATACCTACGGATTATTAGGAGCAGTTACGCGAGGCCGTTCAATTAAATTATTTGTGACAACCGCAATCACTCGTAGTTTAAAAGTGCACTGATTTTATCCACACCAACATCAACTCTACATACTAATCCAATTTGATGCATGAGCTTATTGAGAATTGGAAGTGGGGCGCTACCATTGCTATCCAACTAACATATTAATGTTACATGTATCGGCATTCGCGCTTAAAAGCTGTTTGAATGGTGTCAATCAGTATGTGGTTTTATAATTAATGTATGCTTTACGTTGTATTACTAATTATGTACGTTGTGAATGATATGCATTAAACACATAGTCGACTGCCGCTACATGACTACAGCCTGTCAAATATAAAATAGACACGCATATATATGAAAATGATTATTTGGACACCAACACGGCTGCACGACAACTTTTGCTGCTGTAATCAACTTAGGATTATTTCTATTTTTGTTGGTTACAAAACAAAAGTAGTGTTGACAATATAAAAAAACATGTAAAACAAGTGCTGTGAAATTTTTAATTTTGTTTAAAAAAAAATAGCAAATTTAAATGCTATAACTACATTAATAATCAAAATGGTTCGATTAATTAATTTATTTGTTTTTACGTTATTATAATGTACTAGATGCAACCCGGTATGATTCGCTTTGAACTTAGAATATCATTTGGCAATTTTTCTTTTTAGCGATTGCCGATTTTGTCCATTTTTGATTTTGAAGATTTTTGGTTTTTGGGCGATTTTAATTTTTCGCGATTTTTGGGTTTGCCGATTTTTGATTTTGGCGCTATATTTTCCACGACAAATCACATTGATAACTAATGAACTTGTCAAAAGACTGTCGCTTTCGTAGTGCTTCATATTTTTTACATAGGAGGTGCCACGCCCACTAATCCCATCCCGCCCAATTTTTATTGGACTACTCACATTAATATCTAATGGACTCATGCAAAATATCGAGTCCTTCCCTTGTATAGTACACCAGTTATATGATATTAGATATCTACTTTGCATGGGCGGTGCTACGCCCACTGCTCGGATCACGACCATTTTTTTGTTCGACTAATCACACAAAGAACCTATGGGCTCACGCACAGCCACAAAGCTCTCTCTTTTACAGTACTCCAGATATATGGCATTAAATAGTTACTTTGCATGGGGAGTGCCACGCCCATTGGTGTGAACCCGCCAATTTTTTATTCGACTACTCATAGTAAGATCTGATAGGCTCGTGCAAAATGTCAAAGCTTCCTTTTTAGCACACCAGTTATCTGATAACATATATTTACTTTGTATCGGCGGTGCCACGCCCACTGCTCCGATCACGCCCATTTTTTGTCTAACTAATCAAATGAATTACTTATGGGCTCACACAAAGTCCCAAGACTCTCACTATAACAGTACTCCAGATATATGGCATTTTATATTTAATTTGTATGGCAGGTGCCACGCCTATTGGTCCGATACTGCCCATTTTGCATCCGACTACTGACATTAATAATAGGTGACATCAGAAAAATTTGAAAAGCTCTCTCTATCACATTACTCGAGATATATAATATTGAACTATTACTTGTATGGGAGGTACCACGCCCACTTATCCGATCCCGCCCATTTCTGGCGTAGCTACTAATATTAACAATAGGTGACCTCACACAAATTTGCAAAGCTCTCCCTGTCATAGTACTCAATATATGTATATGATATTAAAAATTTACTTTGTGTGGGAGGTGCCACGCCCACCAAAAATATATAAAAAAATTATAGCCTATAGCACTTCCCATATCAGCAGTAAGACTCTGTGAAAATTTCAGGAAGATCAGACGGGTAGTTACGGAGATTACCTCCTACAAACAAACAAACAAACACATATTACCTCTTTATTATATTAGTATAGATTATAAAAAAGTAATTATATTATTAAGTAAGGTTTATATAGGAGCCTACAATCATGTGTGTTTTTCTATTTTAATAAAGTGCAAAAAAATAATTGACACTATTGAAATAAAAAAAAATCATGTGAGTCCGATCACAGGGGAGATGTGTAAACATCTGGTAATAAATAAAATGCAGAAAACAGCGACAAAAAGGTTATTTGATATAATAATTTTTTCACCAAGCAATCATAAGTCATACCGATTTGTCTTAATGGTCACATCTTACTCGTAAGACTCTCACATGTACGCTCGTAAGACTCTCACATGTACGCTGTTTTTGTGATTGTATTGTGAAATAGAAATAGGGGGGTAAATCCCTGCATGTATAGATGTTAGGCATGAAAATGGATTGTATAAAAAACAGTTGTTTCTATTTTACAATTGTTTAATGGTTTGAGTTGTAGCAGTTTTCTATGTTTTTTATAATAAAATTAATAAATAAATAACACGAATAAATAAAAACACATATTAAATACAGAACTCACAAAATTGCAGTCAGCAGCATTTGTAGTCGTGTAGCCGCTATCGTCTATGTATTTAACGCATTAATTAAAAAATAATAACTACCAATCGATGACAATAAAGTTTTTGGCGTTGGAATCGCTTGTTCGTTCTAATGCTAATGAAATTTATGCCATTGAAAAACTACCCAGTATGATGTAGCCAACTGTGTTGTAAGCTTTATTAGTTTACAATTAACAACTAGGCGACTTTTTTGAATTGAACATATGGAATTATTATTGTTTTAAATCAAATGACTTTAATATGATAAAAACTGTGCGTGTAGAAAGTACTTTTTTATTGAATATTTACTTTAGGTTTTTAATAAATTATACGTGCGATATTGACAAAGAAAAAATGATTCAGCTTTAATTACAATCCTAAAACAAGAAGTCATTCTACAAAGTGAATGGAAAATGAAAATAAGTGTTATTAATCATAACTGATAATCATAAAAAATTTATTTCTTGTCGATTAGGTTCTTTGCGTTAAGAATGCCTTATTCAAATTCAGATATAGTGGCTCCACCTTTCAGTAAAAGCGTTGTGCCAACCAGATGCACCAATTTGTATTACATCTACTCAATTTCTAAATACATTATTTTTTTTTTTCTTCCACAATTAAATGGTAAGTGAATCACAATACAAACGTTTTTATCCATTTTTCGTTTCCTAATTGGCAACACTATTTTCTTTTACTCTCATGTAATTTTTAGTAACATATTTATCAACTTTTTGGGACACGATTCTAACATTTCAGTCCATTCTTTTGACTGTTCCTTTGTGCGAAGTGATGGACCCATGATTCCTCCATGGTTACAAACCGATGCAAGAATTCGGCTTTATTGCGGACAGCTTTCTAATCTCCAAATTTTCAGTCCAAAATGCACAACACAAACCGAAATTGACAGGTATTTTACAGTTCTGAAAAGAAAACGCAGTCCAATCTCATAAAAAAATGTACCATCCTCCGCAAAATTTTTTTTTCTTTATTAGATACTGAAAAAGAAGATAACCCACAAATCGATAAGTTTCCAAGACCAAGAGAGCAAAACTCGAACAAATTGGTTGAAAGTTGAATAAAGCTTTTTGGTGAAAAATCCTTTTACGTGACTTCGATTAGAAAAGGAAATATACACGAGAGTGAAATTCAAGTCCATCATGAAAATGATTATCGCAAGATAGTATTATAGTTTGAAACCCAAAAAAAAGTTTCTATACATACCAACTTAAGAGCAGTAAAGGCCTTAAAGTAGTTATTAAAGGAGTAGATTCCTGCGTGGACCTTCCTGAAGTTAAACAGGCTGTAGAAGGTGACGGTTTTAAAACAAAGACCGTATCTAATATTTTGAACCGCGAGAAGATATCCCAACCACTATTCCGAGTGGAACTAGAACCCGGTGATATTCAACTGAATTACCGTGGAAGAACCCATCAAGCGCACTAGGCCAACACAGTGCTTGAATTGTCAAGAATATGGCCATACCAAGGCATATTGCCAGCTACCCACCATATATATAATATGCGGCGAGTTACATAATTCTAGTAACTGTGATAAGTTGCGAAATGACTCAACTACCAAGAAACTGTGATGAAAATTTCACTCCAAATTATATGGTTGTCCAGCTGTGGTGAAACGTTGAATTCGTTTTAGAGGACAAGCGGCCCCCTCCAAAAATAACCCTACCCAATACCCATTATTCACTCAGGGCAATAATAACACTGGGTCATATTCGAACGTCTTAAGATCTAATGCAAATGTACCCTACACAAATACAGAACCCAACCCAGATGCCCTGCCAAACCAAACTACCAAATTTAACCCAAATACTCAACACAACCCAAACACCCAACCCAACCAATATATTCGACAGAACTTAGACCAAAATTTCAATTTTAGTCGACTCGGTGCAACCCTTATTCAAACTATTAATACTTTTACTGGCTCAATCACTAACATGATGCAGTAAATGATGAAAATGCAATCCATGTTGTAGCAAGCTATACTAAACAAACCATGGACAGCTTAAAAATATGTTTCTGGAATGCAAACGGCGTACGCCACCATAAAAGCGAACTAAAATACTTTCCCAGAAAGAAGAATATTGATCTAATGCTCGTTTCTGAGCCTCATCTAAAGACTCGTAGTTTTTTCTTAATACGAGGATACACATTGTATGATAATAAAGACCCCAGAGACAGAGCATGTGGACGCTCAGCTATTCTCATCAAATCTCAACTTAAACACTTCTTAGTGCCCAAGCTGCGAGAAAATTATCTTCAGGCAACGACTGTTTGCCTCGAAGAATTTGATTCAAACTTAGTGATCTCATCAATTTACTCACCTCCGAAATTCACAATAACAGAGGAAAAATACGCAAAATTCTTTAAATCTTTGGGCTCACGATTTCTAGCAGTTGGTGACTATAATGCCAAGCAGATATTCTGGGGTTCACGGCTAATTACCCCTAAGGGCCGTAAATTGTTTAATACAATTTCCAAATTTAGTATATATTTATCTCAAGCGGAGAACCCACTTACTGGCCTTCAGACAGGCAGAAAATAACTGACCTAATAGATTTCGGAGTTACAAAGCATATAGCGAGACACTTGGTGCAAATCGAACCGTCACTGTAACTATCCTCTGATCACACACTCACGATTGTCACTCTTTTAAGCCCAAAAAAAATTGTACAACCCACTGATGATTCGGGGCTAACAAGTAAAACGACAAATTGGTTGATATATAAAGGGTTCATCAGTACCCATTGTTCAGAGAACATACCGCTAAGGACATCGGGAAATACTGATCCCTCGCTTACAAATTTTGAATTAAATCTCAAAGCCGCTGCTCAAATTGCTACTAAGCCCCCACGATACAAGCAAAAAGAATAATATGAAGGGAGTGGCAACAGGACAGATCCCCACAACTTAAAGCGCGATTAAAAGAATGTATTAAAAAACTAGGAAACATATTGGAAAATAAGAGAATGGTAACATTAAATAATTTCCTTAGAGAACTAGATAATACACCACATCTTGACTATTCATTATGGCGTGCTACAAAATGTTTTAAAAGACCCATCATGAACAAGCCTCCATGGCGAAACTCAAATGGAGACTGGGCAGGAACTGACTCTGCAAAAGTTGAACTGTTCGCAAAACACTTGAGAAATGTTTTCACACCAAACATATCAAGTTCTATAGTGAAGTTGCCTTCAATAATACCACATCAAAGAGCAAATACACCACTCAGGTTTGAGATGCGAGAGTTCGGAAATGCAATAGTTTATTTAAACCCAAAGAAAGTACCAGGGATTGATAAAATCACTAATAAGATGCTTAGAGAACTACCCAGTATAGCTTTAAGAATAATTGTCTATATTTTCAATATTATCTTGCGCCTTGAATATTATCGCCTAGAATGGAAAGTTTCACTCGTAACAATGATATCGAAGCCAGGCAAATATAAAATGCAATTCGAGTCATATAGACCAATCAGTCTCTTGTCAAATATGTCAAAACTCTTCGAAAGACTGCTAATGAATAAATTAACCCTAGCTGTAAATCAAAATAGCATTATACCAGATCATTGTTTGGCTTTCGGAAGAAACACAGCACCGCTGAGCAAGTCCATATGCTAGTAACTGTTATTCGAAATGTCTTTGAGGAAAAAAATATTGCTCCGCTCTTTTTTTGATGTCAAGCAAGCATTCGACAAAGTCTGGCATGAGGGCTTGTCATATAAAATTAAACACATATTCCCACCCAACACTCACAAGCTTCTAGAAAGCTATAAATCAGGTCGTAAGTTCACAGTTAAAGAGATTAACTACAGATGTCCACCACAAGATATACAAGCCGGAGTCCTACAGGGGAGTATTCTGGGTCCATTATTATATTTACTCTACACATCTGATTTACTACAAATGTTAACACCCACACATCGACTTTTGCTGATAATACGGCAAATTTAAGTGTACATGATATAGCATCTAGATTTCTGCACAACCACATTTCCCAACTAGAAGATTGTAGCTGGAGAGATGGAAAATCAAAGTTAATAAAACCCATATGGTTCTATGGTACTCAAATATGGGGTACTGCCTCTCCGTCTAATGTTGAAAAATTTCAAAGAAGAAAATTGCATACCAGTGCAGCCTGGTATGTCAGAAACTCTAACATTTATAAGGACTCCAATATTCCCTTGGTCAAAGATGAAGTTATGAGACAGAGTGTCAACTATTTGCATAAACTTGGAACTCACCCTAATTCCCTGAATTCTACTCAACAATCGTGGCCACCTACGCCTTTGAAGGTTGGACACTGCCGATCTGATTTGCTGAGGTGACTGAAGGATGGCCTTGAAAAGATATTTTTTTTATATACATTAAGGAGCAATTAAATTTTTGTCTGGCACTAGCTGGACTTTATAATCAGAATCAGTTTTAAGATTTGAATAATTATTGTCAGTTCACATACAAAAAAGTGAAGATCCGTAACGTGAAAAAAAATATGCGATGTCTATCACTTTTTGAAATTGCTTTCATTTGAGCTAGCTCAGGCGCTTTCAGCCGACGATCATCCAATATCATTTTGTGATTTTCTTAACCGTTTCTGGCGCGGCCACCTCCATTTGTCGATCACTACGGTATTCGTCTTGGCAGTTCATACGGCCTCATTTGAACTCTGTCACCCAATATTGTAAACGAAGGCCAGACTCCCCAAGAGTAGAATCTAGCTCTGCTTTAATATTGAGACTTTAGAAATGAAAAATAACATAACGGTGACCAATTTTTCCATGTTTACAAATTCACAGAAATCGTTTATATTTAATGGCTCTAAAACGCAAAAAAGATAGGCTTTATAAAGTTTCCAGCTTTCGCTAAATTATTTTCTTCATACTACTGCCGCCATCTATACGTCAGTTGCGGTTGCTCTGATTTTTATTAGCTAAATATTTTTGAGTCCGCTTAGACTGACTTCAAATTCGAACTTGCTTTTTCTTTATGTAAGGCAAAAATTTTACCAAGATCTTTAGTCAAGACTAATTTGAAATTTTTCTTAAACATTGCATAATTTTTAAGTTCTCAAAACGTCATAAAGTATATAGTATAGTGCCCTTGCATTAATCTCTTTAATCTTTAATCTCTCATGAAGGGAGAGTTTTACTACACTTATAACACAAAAATAATACAATTGTTAATTCTCTCTATGTTTTTTTTATAGAAAGACTCATAAAAAAAAACAATAAATTAGAAATTATAATAAAAGAAAAACAATTAATTCTAAATTTAAACGGTAATCGAAATTTTGGCATTGTATTGAGTTTAAAAAATAGGTGGAGAGTATTAAAAATTCAGCGTAGCCGAATTGTATACTCCTACTTGCTTCGGATAATTTTAAAAACTCATGCGATCCATTTTACATCATCAATTGTATAATTTGTGTCCTGCGGAAACACTTCCTTCCAGTAATTTTCAACAAAAAATATTATATGTGAGCTGTTTTAATGACTGATAAGTATAGATCTTCGGTTTGATAATTTCATATTACTTGAAAGTTATACTGCTAATGAATATAAAACCTGTGTCAGTTGTATAAATTAATATCGTTTAAAACAGCATGAGGAAAATATTTGTAAAATGAAATTATTTATTTAATTTTTTTTTTTATTTTTAATTTAACTCTAACCAACACAGCTTCTGTAAAATTGCCTGGCATCTAGAAAGAAATTTTATACTACTTGAGGTCATTGCGTGCACATATTTATTAACGTAATAGTTCATATATAGTATATACTTTAATATTATGGAAAAACGACATACAAATTACTTTTAAATTGTATATGTGTAGGTGTTTTCTTTAATCCCATCTTTATTATAGACATTTAATCACTCAATGCTGTTTCATTTGACCTAAAATATTTTGACTTGATGTTTCTGAATTTTCCAAGAATTTTAGTTAATTAAAATATTTCTTCGTTAAATTTGAATATGAAACAGATGGCCAATAAAATGTTTAACAAAATTTAAATTTATTAAAAGTTTATAAAATAATATCTATTACCTTTTTGCCAATAGTATTGAGTAAAAACTTTTCCTACAAATTGTGTCAGCCAAAATCATCGAATCCTACTTTAATTAAATTCCATTTTGTAAAAAAAAAATTATATCCAAGTGATTAAAAATACAACTAATATTAAAGGATACATGAGACATGTGCTGCGATTATGGGACATTAATCTTTCTCATTGCTTTTTTCTTTTGTGTTTGTTTATTTATTGGAATTATATATACTGCAAATAAAGAAATAAATAAAAATTATAATAAATATGACTGTTCCTAAATGGACGCTCTAGTACTTGGAATATTTCAAATTTGTTTGCTAATTTATTTATCTATCTACATTAGGGTGGCCCTTCATTATATGGATGAAAAGAAAAGTGTTGAAACTCTCGGCCGCACTCCCTAGAAATATGCGAATAGCAAAAAAACTGCCAAATACAAAATTTTGGGCCAACCAAAAACATTTAGATATGGCTCAACGCGATTGATAATTTCAAGTGTGCTTATATGGGGGAAAAATATGACTTTTTTAAAATTTTACAAAAATTTCGTTCTACAGTTTAACTTTTCCGACAAATTGGTATAAAATTCAGAATCACTGATAAATTATCTTTTCAAAAAGCTATAAAACTTCAAAACCGAATATAAACTCGCCAAGAAATAGCAAATGCTCCAGACCACCTTTGTGCTAAAAAAAACTATGTCATGCAATTTGATGGCATTTTTTTCAACTTTGTTTGTATTACCACGTTGTTAACCTGTTGCGCATTGAGACCGAAAATGGGATATTTTTTTGATAAAATTTTGAAAACTCCTTTTTCAAGTTTTAAAAAATGGATATTGCACTCTGAGGTTTTGTTTCATACATATCACAGATTAAATGTGTGAATTTTTAAGTAAAGCCCTATGCCAAAATTTTTTTTACAAGGATTTTATTTTTGCGGATTTCGAGAAAAATGGGATTTTTGTAAAATATTCTCTAATTGTACTCTTTCTAAATACTTTGCATCAAAAATTCATCACTTTTCTACTTTTAATTGTTATATTCTATCTCAATAGCCTAGGGTTTCAGAAAAAAATAATATGACCCCATTAACCCTTTTGGAATGGGGGTCATATATAACCCTAAGCTAATAAAAGACAATTTATTAAAAAATTAAAATATTTTGTAAATGCTGTTGAATGTTTAGATAAGACATTTAAAATGTGATAACCAAGTTTACGAATATAAATTAAAACAACTTTTAACCAATTTTCTTACAAAATTATTTAATGTATAATAACTATATATATATTTCTAAATAAAATAAGAAGACCCACAAATGACCCAAAGCTAAGAAAAGACCATTTTAAAATTAAAGAAAAGCAATACTTACTGCAAGTCGTAAGTGATTACAGAAAACAATTTGAATGGCACACTAAATCATCCTTAAATACAACAAAATAAATAGAACTTATTTTATATTTCATATTCTTTCGAATAAATTGTCTTTTATTAGCTTTGGGTCATTTGTGGGTCGTCTTACTTTATTTAGAAATATATAGATAGTTTTTATACATTAAATAATTTTGTAAGAAAATTGGTTAAAAGTTGTTTTAATTTATATTCTCGAGCAATAAGCAGATAATTGCACCAAAGAAATATCACAATGGATTATTTTGATCCCAGGAGCACTGAAGGGTTAAATAAATAATAATTAACCGAATTATTTTTCTTAAATTCTAAATAGTGATTTCTTCGAGTTTAATAGAAAAACTCGTTTTCGGTTATTTTTATTAAAAAATATCTTAAAATCCAAAGCTGGCCTTGTCAAATAATTGGTTATCGTTCTCGGATTTATCCCAAATTTTAGGAGCGGAAGTTCTATACATTTGGTTATAATATTTTAAGCGTCGCATCTAACACTTCAACAGCACTTACAAAATATTTGAATATTTTGAATAAATTGTCTTTTATTAGGTTGGGGTCATATGTGACCCCAATTCCAAAAGGTTTAATGGAGCCATATTATTTTTTCTGAAACCCTACGCCATTGAGATAAAACATAACAATTAAAAGTAGAAAAGTGATTTTTTTTTTTGATGCAAAGTATTTGGACAGAGTACAATTGCAGAATACTTTACTAAAATCCCATTTTTTTCGAAATACGCAAAAATAAAATCTTTGTAAAAAAAATTTTGGCACAGGGCTTTACTTAAAAATTCCCATAGGTAATCTGTAATATGTATTTAACAAAACGCTAAAGTGCCAGATGCATTTTTAAAATTCTGTTTAAGTAAATTTTTTAAAACTTGAAAAAGGAATTTTCAAAATTTTATCAAAAAAATTTCCCATTTTCGGTCTCAATACGCAATAGGTTAACAACGTGGTAATACAAACATACTACATATCAGAGTTCTAATAAGTATAGAGACAAAAAAACAGTTATGCCTTTAATCAATTTACCAAAGTTGTAAAAGATGCCATCAAATTTCATGACCTAGTTTTTTTTAGCACAAAAGTGGTCTGGGGAATTTGCTATTTCTTGGCGATATTTTTTTCGATTTTGAAGTTTTGTAGCTTTTTGAAGGGATAATTTAATATTGATCCCGAATTATATAACAACTTGTCGAAAAAATTAAACTATAGAACGAAATTTTCGTAAAATCTGAAAAAAGTCATATTTTCCCCATATAAACACACTTGAAATTTTCAATCGTGTTGATCCTCCGCTAAATGTTTTTTATTTGGCCCAAAACTTTGTATTTCTCAGTTTTTTTGCTATTCGCATATTTCTAGTGATGCGACCGAGAGTTTGAACACTTCTTTATTAAGGGCCATCCTAATCTATCTAAAATGAAAATTTATTTGTGGGTTTTTGGGTTTGACACTAATGGGTGGCTAAGCCATAGGCCCGACCTTCTTGAAATTTTCACAGTATGTAAGTTTGTATTGGGAAAGTAAAATAGGCTATATATTTTTTAATATATGCAGTGGTCGTGGCACATCCCATATATAAAATATTTTTAACATCATATATCTGGAGCTCTACGACGGCAAGATTCCTGAAACTTTGTAGGAGGACATTCTTTAGTAATGAGAGTAGTCATACCCAAAAAGTGGCGGGATCAGACTAGTGGGCGTGGCACCTTTCATACAAAAACTTATCTGGAGTACTATAAACCCAACAGTCTTGAAACTAGGTGTGAATTCACGAATGATGAGTGTAAGAAGTTATGTGAATAATAAGCGGAATAAAACCAGTGGGCGTGGCACTACCTATACATGGCAAATACCTATCATCATATATCTACAGCATTATGATGGCCAGAGTCTTGAAACTTCATGCACTTCAATTGGTTGTTAATGTAAGTAGTCGTGGGAAAAATGGGCGGGAGTATTATAAACTACGTGTGAATTCACGAATGATGAGTCTGAGAAGTTATGTGAAATTTGGGGTCTAAAATCAGTGTGCGTGGTACCTCTCGTACATGGTAAATACATATAATCTTAACTAATAACAAAAATATTCAATAGAAATAACGTTTGCCGGGTTAGGCAGTTTTAAATAATACTAACAGGCATGTCACAGAAACATATTCCAATCGAAAGTGGAATTGAAACCGTATTCGGCTTCTTCAGAAAACGTAAACCGGCAAATGTTATCGGTATGAAACCACTTTCAATTTCTTAAGTGGAATTAATATTTTAAGTAGCATAGATACCAAAAACCTATCCAGAACAACTTAAAATTAATAAAGAATACTATTTGTTTATTTATTTTATCAAAATATAAACATTTCAATCTTTAAAATAAATTTTATTACCAATTTAGGAGAAACTCATTTTTAGTTGACGAATTATACAAAATGTCATAAACTTATTATTGCCACCTTTTTATTTCATACAAAACACTTTTTGTTTAGTGCAAAATATTAGTTTTCTCTAACAAAATACAACACTGACAGCAAAAAGGCGAAGCAAAAGAAATGAAAATGTCAAAAAAAATTGAGAAAACGTGTATTAGAATAAAATTTAAAATTTGTTTTAATTTTTTTTATTGTTAAAGGGGAAACAATGTAGTTCAACACAAGAGCGAAGAGCAGCGCCATTAAGATATAGCTGGAGGGTTCGTGAAGGGAGATCAGGCTGTTGTGGAAAATCATGGGCAGTCTTGGCAGGTAAATTAAATTATGTACCGATTGGGAATGCCATGTTAGAAAAAAGATGAGCCACAATACAAAAGAAACCCAAAAAACTGGTGGAGGTGGGTACAACCAATACATTTTGAGTGATATTGAGGAATCGAACGGAATGATGGTTTAGTTACTCTTGCTGCAAAAATTGTTGGCATTTTTATACTTTTTTTTATTTACTATTTTATTTATTTTACACAAAACAATCTTAAAATTATTCTTTATTTTCTTTTTCCTTACAATAATCAGCTGTTTGCTTTTCGTTACATTGCCATATTTAATGCACAAAAATAAATTTTTAATTTTTCTTTTCGATTTAATTAAAGCGACAAATTTCTGAAGAAGCTAAAACGAAATCGATCGATTTGGTAATACGGAATCATATTGATTTTGATTTTATTCTGTGGCATGCCTGTAAGTACGTATTACTAACCCTCTACTGCACAGAAAGCCATATATGGCTTTACATTTTAAAATTCGACTTCTCAGCGGAAATTAGCAGTTACGAAAAATAATATTTTTTGAAAAGCATTAGTAGGCTTTTGTGAATATGAAATGATTGTTGTTTTCTCTTTTCTCTACACACCTGCATAGAAAACGGTAGTCTTGTTTGTAGGTGCACGTGGTCACTTCGTAGCTTGGGAATACACGAAATAAAATTTTTGTAAGTTACATGTAAGTTGGTACATTTTTATAATTTTTTTTATTGAATATATGGCGGTGAGCCCTAAGGCCCCAATGAACACATGCCCCAAAAAAAATGCACTTACACCCTTTCGTTCATGATGAACAAATGACCCAATTTCTATGATTTTTGGGGCACAAGCTCATTTTTTATTCCAATTTGAAATATTTTGGGGCATTTGTTCAATTTTAATTTGTAAGTTTGGGGCCTAAGTTAATTTTTTTTGTTTTTCTTTTACAAGACGCAACCGCAAATATTCTCCACCAAAAAGTAAGCTACACGAAACCCGTTTTGTGTTATTTTTTTGTGCGTTGTTGTTTGATTTACTTCTGTAAACTTCGAAAAAAGGAAAGGAATCGCTTTGCAAATCGAAGGGACCAGAACTTATAAAAAGTCGAATTGCTTCATTCAATAAGTGATCTCAGCATTATTAGAAGTTAAACACATTGAACCTGCTGAATTAAGGAAAATTATTTGATGGATGCGACGACGACGACGACGCTTAAAATTGTGCCGCAACGTTTCGGTAAGCATATATATGTATATTAGGGCGAGTCAATTTAAAAATCGCCCAAGTGACAAGGAAATTCGTATTCTAGGGATCAAAATAAGAAGCTTTGCCCAAGGAACCATACCTCTAAAACGAATTCTGCTGTCCCGACTGACCTGTTTGTCTGTCTCACTTTGATCGACCTCCACTAACTTTGGAGGGCCGACCCACCCATGCCAGCGGCACACCCCCTGGAACGCCCCATATAAACGTTTCAAAAAATCACAATTTTTTTTAGAATTATGCTGACTATTTTTGATTTAATATTAAAAAATTAACACTCATACGTATACGTATCTTCTACTCTGCCAATAAATAATAATCATACGCCTTGACTATGTTATGTTATTCAAAAAGATCGATCGGATGCGGGTAAATAACTTTTAGATCACTCCGCGACTCCGCGTGACTACCCCAAAATTAATCTATAGTCACAACAAGACTATGGGCCAAGTTTCAGATCAATTGCATGAGGGGGAATGGAGTTGCCCCTTGGCAGACAGACAGACAGGTCAAAAGCCGGGACATCAGAATTCGTTTTAGAGGTATGGTTCCTTGGGCAAAGTTTCTTATTTTGATCCCTAGAATATGATTTTCGTTGTCACTTGAGCGATTTTTTGCCTCCCTGCAAATCGACCCGCGTGTCGTGTCAGGGCGTCGCTTCCGCACGAGTTTGGCAGTCAGTTTGATATATACTAATTTTCTATATCCAAGTAGTTGGGCCTAAGAGATAGGGTCTCTAAACGTATGGTTTAGGGTATCGCATAGTCGGTCGAGACCGACGATAATTTTCTTACTTGTTTTTTTTAATAGATTTAAGTGAAGATCGGGAAGCAGCTCTATATGGGGCCTATGACTAAGAATTGTCCTATAGGGATTATTTTTGGACCACTGAATAATAGATATAATAAACACATACAAATATAATTTGACTGAGATCTATATGATAATTTGGATCTTATGGCAATTTATGTCGATTTCATAGGGGTCATTTGTATGGGGACTAAGTCTGAACATGGACCGAATTTCACCAATTTCAATAGCGTTCATCCTACGGCTGAACAGCTGATATACCAAATTTTATCAAAATATATGCATATTTGCGACCTGTAGTTTGATTACAAAATTTACATGGACACACAGACGAACCGATGGACGGACATCGATGAATCGATTCTGAGTCAATCGGTATAATAAAAGATGGGTCTATGTCAAATGTTTTTGGTAGTTACAAACAGCAGCACAAAGTCATTATACCCAAACCACATAGTGGTATAGGGTATAATTAAATTCTTATGACACTGCTGATCTGTTGTTCCATTACGAATCAAGCAAATTTAGGTGTTTCGTCGAATATTCTTCAGCGAATCACTTTTCAATGCAGTATTGTGTTTTAAAAAAAGCTCGTTAACGCCTTCTAATTTTCTTTAATTTTCAAAATTGTATGTGGCTGGAAAAAATGGTGAGTTTCAAATAAATTTACATATCCTTACTTAACCTGTCTAAACACTCTTGATAATATTAACAAATTGAATATAACCTTATACGTAATAAGAAATTCAATAACATTTAAGGGTACGTCCATTCTCGTATATCAAACTTTTCCCAATTAACCAAATCACAATTGCATTTCATTGAACTTTTTTTTAACTGTGTTTGATATTTCTAATTAAAAATTTTTTCATTCATAAATCAATAGATTCTTTTTTTTAACTGTTAAAAGTTTTCTTTGACTTTTTTCCAATACTAAATGTAAATGCAAAATTTACAAATTTAATTTTTTTTAAATGAAGTTTTTGTTAAACGAAAAATTGTTACATGCAAGTATTTGAAAAAATATTATAACTCGTATATTAACATTGCTGTCATTTTTGTATTTCGCCATAATTGTGGTTTTAAAATAATCTTACTCACGAACCACATTTATATTGTTTGGTGAAAAGTTTGTCAAAAATAAGTTTTTATTGGAAGGCGACAGAAATAATTGTAGGTTTATTAAACCACAACGTTTAGTTTTTGAAGCCGCAATGTTTGTTTTAAAATGTTCATTTTAATAACGTACGACTTTTCATTAAATAGTAGTAAAAAACATGTAGGAAATTTAAGTTATTCAACAGCGACCATATGATAGGCTGGCTTTGTAAATAATGATAAACAATTATTACTAATAATTAATAAGAAATAAATATTATGTGGCTTCTCATATTTTACAAAATTAATATTCATATTTTAGTTACTACTGCATTAAATTACCATTTCTTTGGACGACAAATATACTCTCTGGTGCAATATTATAGCCACGACCAGTTTTAATAAAATTCAATGATAACAAATTAGATTTTTAGTAAAATCTAATGACCACAATATTAAAACTATAAGTATAAAATTAGTTTTTGTCATGGTTCAAATTTTAAAAATTAACATTAAAATAAAAATCATTATGAATTAATTTTAAACAGTATTTTTAAATTAATAGTGAGTAGGGCGTCAATTGTTGTTTATTGTGGCACACTATTTACAAGGTTTAAACGAATATAATTTTTGTCTCTCAAAATTGAATTGCCACGGCTTGGAGGTCCTCCATCTTGTCATATTGCTTACTGCCTCCAAAGATTTTGTGTGTCATGATGCCCTAGACGTTTTCCACGGGATTCAAGGCGGCAGAACAGACTGGCCATCTTGGTTGAAGTATATTGTGTGACTATGACACACGCAATTCTGGTTATATGATAATTTGGATCTTTTGGTAATTTATACTGATCTAATAGGGGTAATTTATATGGAAACTAGTTCCGCAAATGCACAGATTATCTGCAATGTTAACAGCGTTCGTCCCAAAACCGATAGAAGCTTATACATCAAATTCCGTTAAAATATATTCATATCAGCGCTATATTCATATTTGATTATAAGGTTAACATGGACACTAGGGTGGCGCTTCATTATGTGCAGGGAAAAAAGTGTTCGAACATTTAGTCGTGCCTCAACGCGATTGAAAATTTCAAGTGTGTTTATATGGGGAAAATATGACTTTTTTTCAGATTTTGCGCAAATTTCGTTCTATAGTTTAATTTTTTCGCCAAGTTGTTATATAAGTCGGGATCAATATTAAATTAGCCTTTCAAAAAGCTACAAAACTTCAAACTCGAATAAAACATCGCCAAGAAATAGCAAATGCCCCAGACCACTTTTGTGCTAAAAAAAACTAGCTCATGAAATTTGATTGCATTTTTTTCAAACTTTGAGAAATTGATTAAAGCCATAATTTCTTTTTGGTCTCTATACTTATAAAGACTCAGATATGAAGTATTGTTTTGTTACCCCGTTGGTAACCTCTTGCACATTGAGACCGAATATGGGAAATTTTTTTGATAAATTTTTGAAAACTCCTTTTTTAAGTTTTAAAAAATTTTTTTAAACAAAATTTAAAAAACTGGATGTAAAACTTTACGGTTTTGTTAAACACATAGCACAGATTAACTGTGTGTATTTTTGAAAAAATCCCTGTGCCGGAATTTTTTTGACAAGGATTTTATTTTTGCGGATTTCGAGAAAAATGGGATTTTAGTAAAACATTCTGAAAATGTACTCTTTCTAAATACTTTGTATAAAAATTCATAATTTTTCTTCTTTTAAATGCTATATTTTATCTTAATAGCCTAGGGCTTCGAAAAAAAATAATATGACCCCATTAGCCCTTTTGTAATTGTGGTCACATATGACCCCAAGCTAATAAAAGACAATTTATTCAAAAAATTCAAATATTTTATAAGTGCTGTTATATTTTTAGATGCGATGCTTGAAACATAATAACCAAATGTGTAGAACTTCCTCTCCTAAAATTTGGATTAAATCCAAGAACGTTAAACCATTATTTGCCAAGGCCAGCTTAGTATTTTCAGATATTTTTCAATAAAAATTACGGAAAACGAATTTTTCTATTAAAATCGATGAAACCACTATTTCGAATTTAAGAAAAATAATTCGGTTAATTTTTATTTATTTAACCCTTCAGTGATCCTGGCATCAAAATAATCCATAATAATAATAATACAAATTATGGCTTTAATCAATTTCTCAAAGTTGAAAAAAATGCCATCAAATTTCATGAGCTAGTTTTTTTTAGCACAAAAGTGGTCTGGGGCATTTGCTATTTCTTGGCGATGTTTTATTCGATTGTGAAGTTTTGTAGCTTTTTGAAAGGATGATTAAACATTGATCCTGCCTTATATAACAACTTGTCGAAAAAATTAAACTATAGAACGTAATTTGCGCAAAATCTAAAAATAGTCATATTTTCCCCATATAAACACATTTGAAATTTTCAATCGCGTTGAGGCACGACTAAATGTTTTTTGATTGGCCCAAAACTTTGCATTTCTCAGTTTTTTTTGCTATTCGCATATTTCTAGGGGGTTTGAACGAGAGTTTGAACACTTTTTTTATTAAGGGCAACCCTAATGGACACACAAACGGCCTGATGTACCGACGGACAGACAGACGAACAGACGGACTAACGGAAGGTTAAAGTAATTATGAGATAATTGTTATAATAAAAGATGAGTCTAGTTCAAATATATTTGGTAGTTACAAATATCGGCACAAAGTCATTCATTATGCCTTAACCACATATTGGTATAGGGAATAAAAAATAGTCACACTTGATGTACAGACATTTTTTCTTAATTATGTTGTCTAGTGTTAGTTGTTAAGAAAATTAACAACATTTTCCGTAAAATGTAGTTCAAAACATGTTATCATATAATTTTTTTTTATTTCTTTTAACCTTAATTATTTTTTTTAGCACTATATATTTTCTCTTTTCTTAAAACAAAGTTTTTGATGTGTAAACATTTATGCGCTCTGGGGGGTAAAATCCAATTTCACAATACTATCACAAAAACAGCGTAAGGGAAAATCGGTGTGAGGTATATTTGTATATTTGTTATTGACCGATAGGTGTGCTGTGAGTTAAACATGTTCACAAACTTACAAAGTTGTTTTTTTTTTAATATTCAAGTACATATTTGCTATTGACAGAACTTTTTTAGTAAGCAGAACCATCGAGTTCGCTGCCTCTTTATCAAAATCACAAATCTTTTTCTTTAAATTTAAATATTCAAGTGTATATTTGCTATTGACAGAATTTTTTTAGTAAGCAGAACCGCTAGGTGGTGCTGTGAGTTTAACATGTTTACAAACTTACAGAGTTGTCTTTTTTAAACATTCAGGTATATATTTGCTATCGGCAGAACTAGTTTAACCCTAAAGGGGGTAAAAATATATTTCACAATATAATCAGAAAAGCAGAGTAAAACAAAAACGGTGTGAGGTGTGAGTGTATCGGTGCAACGGTTATGATATTTTCTTCATTTCTCACTTGTGTTTCACTCTATTATCTGCACTTAAAACATTCAAAAACTTCTTAATTTCATATTTTCTTTATAATTTTATTAAAAGCGTTTAAATTTCTTGAAGAAAAAAGAAAAATAAACGTTTCTCGTAAACTTTTCCTCTTTCCACGTATTTCTTACTTTGCTATTTACCTACTTCCATAGATTTATTGTCGTCGTCATTTTTCTTGACATTAAAAAGCTAAATACTAGGAAAAATTTGAAGAAGTCAAAAAAAAAACTTATGTGTTTTTTAATTACTACACCTTTTTCAATTGTATTTCAGGAATTATCAATTGAATTTCAAAAAGTATCAATTGTGTTCCAGAAATAATCAATTGTATTTCAGAAATCAGCAATTGGTTTTTAGAAAGTATAATTTGTATTTCAGAAAATATCATTTGTATTTCAGAAATTATCAAATGTATTTCAGAAAATATCAAATGTATTTCAGAAAACATCAAATGTATTTCAGAAATTATTAATTTTACTTCAGAAAATATGAATTGAATTTCAGAAAATATCAATTGAGTCTCAGAAAAATAGTCAGAACGTTATATAAAAATATATTTTTTAAGTAGTACACTGGGTTTGTAATATATCTCGAAAACTACATATCGTCACCAAAAATGCAAAAGGCCGTAACCGTTTAAAACAAAAACTACTTTAAACTTAATACCCAAACTTTAGAATCAAGCTGAAAAAGAGAGATAAATTTTTTTATGAAAACAAATTTAAGGTAAAATAGTAGTTATTAAGTAAAAGGCCTTAGCTACAATACAAAAAGTCAATTTTGAACTTTTTGTTAGTTACTGCCTTTTGCATTTTAGGTGACGATATAAACGTGTTTTTTTCAAAATGATGACTTCAAAATCGGACAAAATTATACACAGGTGTTTATATTGTAGCTGGTTAACAAATGAAGTGATAGTTTATTTTCCAGTGCATAACAAATAAGTCCAAATATTGCTAAACATTTTCTGCGACTCCAAATCACTAATAGAAACAATAATAACTTTTCTATAGATATTTTCTGAAATTCAATTGATATTTTCTGAAATACATTTGATAATTTCTGAAATACATTTGATGTTTTCTGAAATATATTTGATACGTTATGAAATTCAATTGATGTTTTCTGATATACAATTAATACTTTCTGAAAATCAATTGATACTTTCTGAAATACAATTGGAAAAGGTGATCGGACTCACATTGATTTCTTTTTTACAGTTTTCTGAATTATATGCAGCAGCAATATCAGTTGGAAATTAAACGCTCGCTATTATTATTACATTTATTATTATTCCTGTTCAGAAATGCTGTTATATTTAATTTGTTTTATTTAAATATTAAATATTTTTACTATAATTTGCAATTTTTTATATGCATAACGATAATATGTTTAAAATTAAAAACGTGACAGGAAAATGTTAAAAACTAAAACTAATTAAATCAATTAATAAAATTTTAATAGTCAAACCAACACTGTTTTTATGTTAACGATTTCATTTTTTATATGGAGTACATATGTTGTCGTTATTAATTTTTTTTTGTTATTTCTTAGTCATGTTTTTCCAGTTGTAATATTTATTTAAAATTCTATAAGCTAATGAAAGTTTGAAGTGATATTAGTTGTTATTGTTAAATACTACAAAGAGCACTAAATATTATATACTAAATACTATAAAAAATATAAAATTAATTTATTAATATCGTTTTTTTCAGTCGCTGTATCTATGTCATTTTTTTGTATATATTTAGTAATATTTACCATTTAGGGTTTTGAAATTGTGTATTATTAAGAGAATGGAATACTGGTGGGTTCTTTTTGTACCCTCAACACCACTTTGCAAAGGGTATATATCAGATTTTCACTCAGTTTTTAACGCTTCGAAATAAATTCCGAATCCTTACAAAAAGAACGTTGATTTAGCGATGAACGTCTGTTCACAACGCCCTCAATAACTAATCTAGACTCTTCGTTTTAACTTAGTATCGTTTATTAACACCAGGTTTTCGAGATACAAAAAAAAAATGTTTTAATTCGTTTTTTACATAAAAAAATCATTAGTTTATTTAAAAATCAACGAATTTTCAAAAGTGAATGGCGTTATTTGAACGTCGTTTGTATTTTGTTAGTTCGGTTTCATGTATTAGAGTCCGCAATAGTCTCCCAGCATGCTTTTGTCACAAAATCCTTGACAGTTTCTTTCAATTTTCATTAAATCTTGGTTCGTCGCTCACAGCAAAATCTAAAAGCGAATGAAGAAAATGCAGTTTGTGTGACATTCGTGCACCTATTTCGTGATAATTTTTCAATAATTCAGCAACAATTTGTCTGTAGTTTTCACTTTTATTGTTTGGTAAGAAAACTGTCCACGATACTCTTGAAAGATTTCCAGGCTGCATATTCTTTCTCCAATAGACATTGTGAAAAATAGTCATCAATCAATAGCTTCCTGATCTGAGGGCCAACAAATATGCCTTGTTTGATTTTAGCATGTGCAATTTAAGGAAACACCGCTAACAAATATTTAAATGCTGCGCCGTCTTTGTCCACAATATTAGGGGCAGCGGCGGAAGAAGTATTGCATTGGCATAAGTTAATGGTTTATATGAAATGTTTTGTTTTCCCGGTGAATACTCAGTTCTTTTTGGCCACTCTGTTCCGCTGTAATGATGATATGTAGCTCGACTATCCCATAGACAAACAAGTAAGAAAATTATAGTCGGTCTAGACCGACTATACGATACCCTATACCATGCGTTTAGAAACCCTATCTCTTAGGCCCAACTAACTGGACATAGAAAATAACCAAAAATTTTAATTTAATTTTTTTGGCTGCAGATATGAAAAAGTTCATATCGGATGCTATATCTATATGGGGACTAGGTCCAAAAATGGGCCGATCCTGATCATGTTTAGTAAAGTCTCTTATATTTTGCAAGAATATATACAAACAAAATTTGAGAAGAATCAGTGCAATATTTTTGTTTTTTAATAGATTTAAGTGAAAATCGGGAAGCAGCTCTATATGGGGCCAAAGGGATCATTTTTGGACTACTCATTAATGGATGTAATGAATGCATATAAACCCAATTTGAGTACGATCTATATGATAATTTGGATGTTATGGCAATTTATGTCGATTTCATAGGGGTAATTTGTATGGGGGCTAGGTCTCAACATGGACCGATTCTCACCAATTTCAATAGCGTTCATCCCATGGCGGATGAAAGCTTATATACCATATTTTATCAAAATATATTCATATTTGCAACCTGTAGTTTGATTACAAGGTTTACATGGACACACAGACGGACGGACGGACGGACGGACGGACGGACGGACGGACATTGTTAAATCAACTCAGAAAGTGATTCTGATTCGATCGGTATAATTAAAGATGGGTCTAGGTCAAATATTTTTGGTTGTTACAAACAGCAGCACAAAGTCATTATACCCAAACCACATAGTGGTATAGGGTATAAAAAAAAAATAACAATATTTTGTGAAACATCCTTGCATACCAGTCAACAAACTAATGACCTGAAACAGATTAATTCACAGTTATTTACGATAGTCTATACTACATATACAAAGAAATTTAAATTTAGGACACCACAGGTCTTCCATTTATGATCGTTGTATTTGAGTAATGTTAAAATTTCAGTCATTGATTCGTAATTTTAGTTTGTATTAATCGCAAGATCAATTAATATGGATGGTTTTTCATTTCCATTATGCAAAAGAAGAGCCTTTAAGCTGTACTTACAGCCATTAATAAATAATCTCAGTTTTATCATATGGCTGGTTCATTTTTTGAAATAAACCATCAACATCAGTACAATATAGAATGGAGTGTTTGTTTTCAACATATGCAGTCAATTTCAAGCTTCTATGTCTATATATTATTACTTTTTTCCCAACTGCAAGGTGTTTCCACTGTTGCATGCATGGGGCTAGTAAGTCTATGTCTTGCTTTGTTAAATGTAAATCCCGAATCAAATCATTCAGCTCAGCTTGAGTCAATAAATTGAGTCAATAACTGGTGAAAGATGTTTCGGACTCAATGCTCGTAGCACTGGCAATGACTGATAATGGATCATTTGGTGGACTGGTTAAACTGATTTGGAAACCGATAGGACATTCACGTAAGTAATATTTTTTTTTTTTTTGATTTTTCATACTGAATCCAGCAACTTTTGTTAAATACTCTCTCCAAAGTACTGGAGTTAAAAAATTGAAATAGATCTTCTTTCCATTTGACAACTTGTATAAAACAGTTCTGCAACTATTGCAAAATATTGTCAATGTCCACGGTTTTTCCAAGTTTCTGACAGCAAATCCAAAATAATGTAAATATGCATATTTTAGTGATTCTGATACTGCGACCAAACCAAATATTGACCACACACAAAGCAAAAAGAGCTTGAATCAGTAACACACGATCTTCCTGATATGCTTAAATGCTCCTATTATGAAGATTTAGAATGAATGTGGGCTTCTGTAAAATTAATAATTGTGAAATTGTAGTGTCAGTATTGACTGTTTTACAGTATTGCCAGCATGCGATAAAAAAACGAACAAGACGTTCGAATTCAGCGGACCCAGATTAGCTAAAAAACATGCTTCGTTTCTGCAGGCAATTTTTGACGTGTAAACATTTATGCGATCAGGGGGGTAAAAATCTATTTCACAATACAATCACAAAAACAGCGTAAGGAAAAATCGGTGTGAGGTATATGTAAGTGTATTGGTAAAAACATTATGATTTAAGTTTATTTAGCTGATTCAACAACCAACAGATAGCGCCTTGAATGTATAGCAAACAACTGCGCTTACTGTTTGATTTTAATTGACGTGTAAATATATGTTTACACATCTCCCCTGTGATCGTACTTACATAGTTTTTGATGTGTAAACATCTATGCGCTAAGGGGGGGTGGGTAAAAATTGAATTTCATAATACAATCACAAAAACAGCATAAGGGAAAATCGGTGTGGGGTAATGTAATTCTTTTTTAATTGCTGACTTCTTTTTAGTCTATTATCTGCACTTTAAATATGTTAAAAAAAACTTCTTCACTCTAGCTTTTTTTATTGTTATTATTATTTTGTCACTTAATATTTAAATATTTTTGTATAAATAATAAAATTTTCACATCGACTTTTGATGTGATGCTTTACCTACTGCTATAAAACTGCATACTGCAATCCAACCAGCGTTAACTCATTTCTTCCTTTCAAAATATTTATTTAAAATAATTATTTATTTATTTAATAACTCTGTAGATTGAAACAAGCATTTCTCTTCTTGCTTTTTTATTATACTTTTTATATTCCAAAAATATTTTTTAGTTTTTATTTTATTCTTCATGTTTCACTTTTTGCTTTTTTTTTCTAATGTGTGAAGTTGGTTGCACATGAAAATCTCATTCCGTTGCCGAGGTTAAAAATATAAATGTATTACAACACTGATCTGATGAAATATTTATTGCACAGAAACAACAAATATTTTTATTGGGCATAGCAAATATCGATGTTGGTCATACCTTAGTTATTGGGGTCATTTTTGATGTAAACATCTATACGCTCAGTGGGGTAAAAATCTATTCTGAATTGCTGACTGATACATTTAAAAGCTAAATGCTAAGACAATCTTCTTGGAAGAAGTTACAAATAAACTTAGGTGTTTTGCGTTTCAAAATTATGTTGATCTTATTAAAAGTGCAAAAAATCTGTTGGAGAGTTATTAAAATAAAATTATAATGATTTATTAATTTATTATGCTTTCTGTTTGATTTTCAAAAAGTACCATTACAATAGTTCGTTATTCAATTTATTCTAAAACCCTAAAAGAATAATATCACTGATAAGTATAAAACTATTGAATAACAGCTGATTCAACAATTGTATAAAGCATTAATGGCGTTTTTTTTTTCGAAAAAAATGTTACACTTTATAATACAACATTTATATAATGTTTGCGTTTTGGTACTGTTTTTTAGTCGTCAGAATAGAACATAAAAACAACACACAAATATAGTTCTATTTCCATTATCTATCGTGAATAGCTGCCTGATACATTCCACTCCAGAGCTGCTTAATACATTACCAACCGCAACAGTGTTGCATACATAATAAAATATATTACAAAATTAATAAAATATATGTGGGAATCACATTAATCTCCCACCAACTACGTAAAATAAAACAACTTCAACTCAAAAAACAAAAGAAAAAACATTTTACATAAAAGCGGTTTTTTAATCTCTTATTTTTGAGCATTCGACAAAAAATAAGTGAAATTAAATAAAGAAACTGTAACAACTTAATTTACCACATCATAATATACCCTATGCCACTACCTTTTTTTTCATATTAGGGATACCCCTACAAATGCAGTTCATTGTGTTGATTTCAGAAAAATAGCTTGTGGGGAGGAGGAAAGAGGGAGTAGTGTTTGTGGATATTTGACTTAAATTTTATAAGATTATAACTGTCAGGAAAGACCTCTGCGGGGAGTTTATTCCACATACGGCTAGTTCGACTGATAAACGAATTCTCTCTGTAATGCGTTGTGCGGTCAACTGGACAATAGACTACAAACGGATGTGATCTACTACAGAAGCGGGTAGAGCGAAACGAAACTCGGGCACTTGGAATAAGTTCGCTAATCTCAGAAGAACATTGCCCATGGCAATATCTATAAAATAGTGATACACAAACCACATTCCGACGATGTTCCAATGAATCAATAGAGTTGGATACTCTACTGTCATTGATGAGCTCCAACGCCCTCCTTTGTACACGGTCCAGTAGCTCCAAAATAGACTTTGAAGCTCCTGCCCATATATGGGAGTTGTATTCCATTTTCGGTCGGATGTAAGCGGTATAGATTTTTAAGAAATCAAAAGGAGTGAAGTAAGTTTTACACCGTTTTAGAAAACCAAGACACTTGAAAGCTTCTTTCGACACTTGAAAAACATGCTCGTTCCAACGAACATCACATTGAATTCTCATGCCTAGAACATCAAGAGTATCCGACTCCTCAATACGTATACCACCCATATATACAGATGACATTGTTGAATCCATGGCCCTATGGGTCAACATACAACATTGACTCTTCAGCGCATTAAAATCAACCCTATTCGCTTTACCCCACTCGGAGATTGTTAACAGGTCTTGATTGAGTGTGTCATTCATTGTCTGCCTTCTGGCTTGGCCTACAATTAAAGGAAAATGAATGACAAATGCTGCTGTCATCTGCGAAAGAGTAAATAGAATTAAAAATTTGACCAAGAAGGTCGTTCAGAAAGATAAGGAAAGGAGAAGGAGAAAGAACGGAACCTTGCGGTACCCCTGAATTAAGCTGAAACTCATTAGGTGAGACCACATCAATAACAACACATATTGTTCGGTCTCTGAGAAAACTCGATATAAATCGAGAGAAGTCATTACCGACCCCGAATGCAGTAAGCTTTGATATCAATGCACCGTGTCACACACGATCGAATGCCTTGGAAATATCTAGAGCAACCACTTTTCTTTCGCCAAAATTGCGAATGGATCGACTCCAGCGCTCAGAAAGTAGAGCTAACAGGTCTCCCGTGGAACGATTTCTACGGAAGCCATACTGTCGATCATTGAGGAGTGAATTGGCCTCTAAGTAGTTCACAAGACGGAAATTGATCATGCTCTCCATCACCTTTGAGAGCGCAGAGCAGATTGCAATTGGACGGTAATTTTCAGGGTTAGTAGCCGCACCCTTTTTAGGGATTGGTTGGACATTAGCAATTTTCTAGCAAGAGGGAAAGACTCCCGCACGGTACGTAAGGCTGAAAAGGTTGGCCAATGGACTGGCTAGCGTCGAAGAGCACTGTTTCAGCACCAGTGCTGGTATACCATCCGGTCCCGAAGACTTATTAGTGATGAGATCCAGAAGAACTTTTTAACTACACGTGCTCGAAAGAATATTTTAGGCATAGTACAAGATACACTTTCAAGTTCGGGCAGAGGTTGATCGTTATCTGGCAAAAACGAGTTTTTTGCAAAAGTTCAGCTAAGAGGTTAGCCTTATCAACCGGTTCAGTGAATATTTGGTCATTCATTAAAAGAGTTGGGATAGCAAAACTAGCATTGTTCTTTACCCTTTTAACATATGACCAAAAGCTCTTACTACCCCGAGGAGCAGAGAGAACTTTATCACGAAAACGCTGATCGTAAAGAAACTTTTGGAGCCTTAGTGTTTTGGTACATTCAGTTCTCGCCTGTTTGCATTGCAGTTCAGTGGCGGAATTTTTATTTTCACGCCAATATCTGAATGCTTCCTCTCTGGATCTGACTGCATCTCTGCAGGTCTGGGTAAACCATAATTTTTGATTTGGTTTAGCCAAAATGTGCTTTGATGGAATGAATAATTGCATACTTTGTTTGCATATAATATATTACTGCTGATGTTTCTAACTGCTAACAAAATTTGCTCTAGAACCATCTTTTATTTCGCGATGTCCATCCGTCCGTCTGTTTGTGTGTCTATGTAAATCCTCAACCTTGCGAATCGTATTCTCTTCTAAAAATGTCGAACTATAGATATGTGAAAAAGGTACATTTTTAAAAAAAATTTGAGGGGGAGAATAACACGATAAAGCAGCTGACATTTGTGTTGTTTATAAATGTGTATTTATGAAAAGAAACAAAAAAAAAAAACAAAAAATAAGGAAAAGTGTAATTTTTATTGTCTTGTTTAAAATAAATTATTAATATAGAAAATATCAATGTTTTTTTAATTTTAATTTTTCTTTTTTGGTGTCCAAGAATAAAAATGTCAACAAAATCAGCTGTTCATTAAAAAAGTGTTGCATATGTTTTTTATATTCTATTCTGACCATTAAAAATGCAACATCTTTAATGTGTGAGGCAAACATTATAAAAATGTAACATTATAAAGTGTAACATTTTTGACATGTAAGCATCTATGCGTTCAGGGGGGTAAAAATCCATTTCACAATACAATCACAAAAACAGCGTACGGGAAAATTGGTGTGAGGTATATGTAAGTGTATTGGTGTAAAGATTATGATTTCAATTTATTTAGCCGATTCACCAACCAACAGAAAGTGCCATGAATGTATAGCAAACAACTGCAACCATCAAGTATAACAACCATAGCAGTTGCTTGCTATACATAGATGGCGCTTACTGTTTATTTTAATTGATGTGTAAATAGATGTTTACACATCTCCCCTGTGATCAGACGCACATATTTTTTTTTTTTTTAATATGTAGACCAGTGTAATTAGAAAAGCTATATTTGAAAAGGTTTGGAGTATATCCTGGGAAAGTAAGCAAGTTTTTCTAGAGGTCCATGTAGTACAGGTTGCTACAAAAGTAAATTCTGTGGAAAATTCTAGAAAAATTAGCTTCATATATAAACTTCCTTACAACCACGAATTGCTTCATATAGGTGGAAGTATGTTCCTTTCCACTCTTGCTATAAATAGAGGATGTCAATAACGGCGGCTGTACAACATATATAAAGAAATTTCGAAAATCTGGAAAAAGGGAAAGCCATTATTGCCGCAAAGAGAATAGTAAGATATACATAGCTATAATTTTTAAAAATAAAACCGATATTTATAATGGCTAAAAATCTAAATGTTTGTAGAATGAGGTTCGTCTGGTATCAGCTTTTATGTTTTATAATTTTTTTGACGAACAAAATATGGCTCCACATAAGTCTCGTACAAATGAATGTGTCACATGTGTCGGATTCAGAGCCAAACAAGTTGGGTTACAGGAATATAACATACATATTTTGAAAAAGGAACGTGCGCAATTGGAAAAACAACAGGACAAAGTTGTAGCTCAAGAAGAAAGATACCATGTACTTACCACGAATGCGCAAGGGTAAAAACATATGAAATCAACCGAAAATATTAACATTTGTGACCTCATCACCTCCAAATTTGATAAGATTTAGTACACATGATCTATGGATCGGCACAATAATATTTGCCAACTTTCAGACATATAGCCTTCGAACTTTCAGAATTATGGCCATTCCAAGTTGGCAAAAATCAATAAAAATGCACTCAGATGCCTTAACACAATTTTTAGTATCTCGAAAAGTATTCATTACACGTTAATAATCAAGGGCTCATTTTACAGACTAAAACATGCGCCATTCCAAAAAAAATTTTTTTTCAAATTTTCGATCAAGGATAATGTAAATAAAAAAGGACTAAAATTTCCAAAGGATATTTATCGAAAATCAATATTTTTAAAAATTTCAAAAAAATATATGTTAATTCTTATTATGTTTTGTACAAGTCTGTCAAATTTCAATGTGGAGTCTTTATTACAACATGAGTTATTAAGAAAAAAGCAGGCGAAGGTTTATGTATTTCATGAAATGTACCAAAATACAAAAAGGTGACAAATTACAAAAAGAAGGACAAATCAAATGTAACGGAACTTTTTCGACTTTTCTTTGCTTAAACTCTTTTTCTCCATTGCTAAACCTTTAATAAAAAGTACAACATAATGTATTATCATTATTAAACACTTTATTACAGCATATTTATTTATTTCTGAAGGATTTCAATTAAAAAATCTGCATCTGCCGCGTATCGCTTGACTTTAATTTTTTTTTTATCTACAGGTTCAATAGAATGCAGCTTTTGAGTTCCAGGAATAGTACGCAAATCTTTAAAACGAATTTGAAGGAACCGTGCTTCTTCTTCGTGGTCTTCTAGAGTTAAAAACTCGAAATTACAGTTCAAAAGATTTTGCAGGCACCATTCATATAATTGTTTTGGAGTAGTTATTTGACCTTGTAATGGACGCTGTAAACTAGCTCGACGTGCCTCTCTCTTTACGGTACCTCCAAGACCGTCACTTGGGCCTTTTCCATGGCTTGTTGCAAAAAAATGCCACTCAGCATTACATCCAAAATCTTCCATATGATAACATAAATTGATAAAGTTCTTTTTATTTTTAAACTGGGCAGCACTACCGTCTGAAAAATACGTGATTTTCTTCGGGGTTGTTTTAAACTTTTTTCTCAAAAATACATTCAGGTGGCGATGGAACAGGTGAACAGCTACAGAATCGTGTACAAGACAATCAGATATTATTATGAAGTTTGTATGTTGTGTTTTTCCATCTGATTTAAAATAAATAGCAATTGGCTATAAAGTGGCCTGAGAGTTGTTCCAGTGAAGTCCCTGGACTGCATCCTGAATAGTAAAAGAAGCATTTTCTGAAAAATCGCAAACTGCTATATACTCATTTTCTTCCAAATTTGATTTTCTTTCGCTCAGATATGCTGCCTGCTGTTTTGCAATAAATGAATGAGGTAATAGAATTTCAAGTTTTTCACATAGGGAATCCACAAAAACGTCGGCTTGGCCAATCATGGTCTCCAAATTATCCCTATCTACACTTACCCATTGTTTATATGTTATTTCATCAATAGCATTTTGCTCTAGTAATTGATTTAGTTTTGCTTTTAAATTTTCAATTCCTGGACACTTGTTACATTTACGTAGGTGACACTTTGAAGAAGATGGAATGCATGTCATTTGTTTCAAACAATCTTTGTAACATTCAAGCTGATAATTCGGAACACCAGCAGTTAATTTTTTTAAATTTATGGCATCAATCATCAGCTTCACATTTTGATGCTTTGTACAAACACACACGTTATGAGATCCACTCGCATTTGCTAGAATTATATTCCTCGGACGAAGTTGGCAAAACTTGGAAATACCTATTTTTATTCCATCATTTCGTTCCTTGAATAAGGCGTACATTTCTCTTAAGTTTCCAAGCAAAAGTCTTTTATTTTTCCTGACTTTTGTACCATTTTCAAAAAAAGACACGAAATCTTTCTGTCCGGGCATACACCTGCTGACGTCATCGGATTCATAAAAGGATTTTACTAAATTGCTTGTCACTGGTGAAATTGGACTTCCCAGTTTTGGGTTAGGCGTACTCATCACACCCTTTGTTTCAACCAAATGCTTAACTTTTCGCGCGATATAGTTTGTAACCAGGAATTCTTCCTCAATTTTATGTATTGCCCAGCTTTTTGGTAAAATTGTTAGCAGTTGGATTTTCTCGCTATTTTTTGTTAATGTTTTAAACTTTTCTTTTAATTGTTCTATTATTTCGGATTGTGGGCACATATGCGAAGTTGATTGTGCTGAACCGTGGAAAATTTTGTCTTGAATCGAATCACTTATTTTCCTGAATTTTCCATCTCTGTACCGTTTTTGATGTAACTTCTTCTTTTTTATCGGAGATTGTTCCAGATACGGTAAAGATTGGTTTAATTTTGAAATAGCAACTTCTTCTGTGCCTGACGCAATGTCATCTTCTTCCGTGCCTGACGCAATGTCATCGAAAGTATCTACATTTTCGTTTATGTCTGAACCTTCTTCCAAATTAGATTTATTAGATTTCTTCAGATGCGAAAATTTTATTCTACATGTCCCACAAATTTTATTTGAGATCGTAATGTTTTTATCCTTAGTATACTGTAGCATCCATTCTTGGACTTGTCTTAAACTTTTATTGCACCCAGTGTGACCGGATTTTTTAAAAGGATTACAGCAAAATGTTGAATGGAATGGCATATTTTTTTTTTAAATACCACAACCGAATGAATTGTGCACGACTTTTTTGTGTTGACAATAATTATAATTTATTTAATACTTAGTCTCTTTTTTTTGTTTTTTCAAACGATCAAGTCACTTTAACACTATAACACTTTGACGTTTAGCACTTATGAAATCTAGTATTCAACTGAAGTTTGACTAACAGTCTCTGAACGATTTATACTGTTTTTTTTGGTACAAAAAATAGATTACAGGTAAAAAAAATACACGCCTTGCTTTTCTTGAATTGGAAAATTTGCGTGAACTACGGGTCATAAAATGTTTTTTAAATAGGGACTGAATTTGCTACTGCCAATAAGCCGACCACAGGTCATAAAATATTTGTAAATTTTTTGTGTGAACAGGCAATAAATATTTCGTCTAGGTTGTAAAGTCGAAAAAGTTCCGTTACATTTGATATGTCCTTCTTTTTGTAATTTGTCACCTTTTTGTATTTTGGTACATTTCATGAAATACATAAACCTTCGCCTGCTTTTTTCTTAATAACTCATGTTGTAATAAAGACTCCACATTGAAATTTGACAGACTTGTACAAAACATAATAAGAATTAACATATATTTTTTTGAAATTTTTAAAAATATTGATTTTCGATAAATATCCTTTGGAAATTTTAGTCCTTTTTTATTTACATTATCCTTGATCGAAAATTTTAAAAAAAATTTTTTTTGGAATGGCGCATGTTTTAGTCTGTAAAATGAGCCCTTGATTATTAACGTACAATGAATACTTTTCGAGATATTAAAAATTGTGTTAAGGTATCTGAGTGCATTTTTATTGATTTTTGCCAACTTGGAATGGCCATAATTCTGAAAATACGAGAGCTACGACACTGAAAGTTGGCAAACGCTATTATTATGTTTAACTTTCCCTTCGTACCAAAATTCATCCAATTCGAAATCGGTGCGGTCAACTCATTGGTTGATTTCATATGTTTTTACCCGCAAGCAGTAAAATTTTGTCCTGATATAAACGCATCCGCTATTTAGTATAAACAGCGCACAGTGGATCGTTTCATATAAGCTAGATGAAAAAAATTTTTTTGTTAGCTTAAATTGTTGCGTTAGTCACACTTAATAACTTTTGTTCTGGGAAAGTTAAACAAATTCATTTAGCGGGCGTGGCACGTGATGCGAAATTTCTTGTGCTTTTTGACCAAAAAAAATTCATATAAAATATAAACAATGAAATATTGAAAAAAAATTATGCAATAAGACAACTGTGGTTTTCGTTGAGTTTTGTGCAAAATTTAATTTTTGTCGACTTTTTAGTTTTTTATGTATCATTATTTTAATAGACCAAAGTCATACTTTTTTCCAAAATACGACTAGTTTGAAGAAATAAAAAAAGATATTGCTCTAGATTAGTTTTTTTTACAGAAATATATTATACAACATATTCACAGATTTTTATGATGAATCGCTATCAATGCTGCTATAAGAATATTCTTCGACTTCATCATCCTTAGAAAACCGTGCATCTGCCACATTTATTATGCTCTGAGGCTGGACAAGATATTTTAAAATATCTGGAGAGATTTGTTGAAAATATTTTAAAGGGTTTTCTCTATAAGAATTTAAAAGAGGATCTGAAGATATGAGTAACATATTCAGCAAGTCTCTATTCGTATGGACTCTGGATGTTTTTCGAGTGTGTGACATACAAAAACGTCTGCAATCTTTGTTGCGAGCCTCCTGTGCCTCTTCAGCCAATTGCCCAATTGGGACAATGCACAAGTTAATAATTACACTACCATGACAAAGAATTTTATGCACGCTAACAGCCATACAATACCAGCTATATTGCTACAAATATATTTCCTTCGTTTCTTTCAAGAAGAATTCAAATAAGGGCAAATTTATCTCATAACCGGTAGAAATGCAACTTAAAACAATATAAAAATTATTTATTAGTTTTTTGTCCAGTCCAGTTATCTGCGCAGATTTCTCATGATTTTAAAAAAATCTTCTTGCTCTATTGCCATCGTTTGTAGTTCCAAACCCGGTTTTGGCCTTTCGATTACGAGACCCATTTGAGACTTAAATTGATATTGTATTCGTTTCTTACACGTTTTGACCAACATTTTATCGTCATCTCTTATTGCCCATTTTTTTTTTACTTCTAGCCTATATGCTATGTGTAAAAGGCACTTAAAGATTTTTATCCAAGCGTGTAAGCTTGTGAGACCGTAACAGCAAAATTCGGTATTTGGATTCTTATCAATTACCATTTTATTCATTTCAGTAGGCTTAGCGCCACAATATAGTAAGATTGCGTGGATTTGTGAGAAGTTAAATAATTGGCAATTTTTCCATCAATCATCGTCAACACAAATTCATATTCAATTTTGAGATATTTTGTTGCTACTGTTATTTCGAAATTATTCAATGTATCAATTTGACGGCGAATGCTTTTAAACACCTCTACCGAAAGTTCTTCTGTTTCTTTAGCAAACAAAAATTTTATTGGTCATCAAAGCCGAGTGGACGATGGACTTTCATTTTGCCAGATAACTACGCTTAGGTTTTCTTTTAATCGCAGTATTAAAGACACGAAAGAAATGATAAATAAATATTCGTCAGTTCTACCCTTGTAGCTGAAACTTTTGCTTGTATGTGCTATGTCCTGAACTGCCATCACAAAACAAAAGTCAATGTGTTGTAATTAGGGACATTATCAGCATTGACAGGCTCTTCCACTTTTAACAAACGAGCAGTGGTCAAATTTTCAATATCTTTTACAACGATACTTGCATGGCTCTCGTCAACAAATATACTGTCCTCAGGTGGAAAACAATCTTCCTTCGCTTTTTTTAACCCATATGCAGAAGGGTAAAGTAAGTGACCCACTTTCATTGCTTGTTTCCGCAGAGTTTTGTAACTGTTGCGAGTTAATTTTGTATCAATATATAATGCAGGTTCTTCTTCTCTTGTTAGTGACCGTTGCAGCTGTACCTCTTTTCTAGCTTTTAATAATTGAGTTGCCTCAACTTCAGATTCCGCAACCGATTTTATTACATCTGCTGCGATACGAAACCCATCTGATCTTTTGGCCATCTGGCTATCATGTTTTGAAAATTTTTCGAAACAAATTGTGAACCATTATCGTTGTGGATCATTTCCGGTACGCCAAATTTATGGAATATTTCATGCACTAAGAATTGCACTGCTATAATTGAATTTTGTGATATGATACACAACGATAACGATAAAGCTATTTCCATTGTTTGACCTTGGATATTTTCACAAGAAATCAATATATAGCTTTTCGGACGGTCGATCAGTCACTACTACTTGCCCTATACTCGGCATAAGTCTCTGATTTGCCGGTTTAAATTCTTTAAAAATCTGACAAGATTTCACATATTCCCTTATGTGTCATTCTTGGCCAATAAAAGCTATTCCACCTCCTGATTTGGATCACACCTGTTTTTTTAATACCACCTCATCTTCTACTCATCTTCAAGTCTGTTCGATTTTCACTATTTTCCTCAATCTTCTTTATCAGCTTCAGACATTCGTCTCTTTCGAATTCGTTAGTTTCGAAATCTAGAAATCTTCTTTTTCTAACTCGCTGATTTCTAGATTCTGTTGCAATCTCGACAACATGTAACAGCTACTACGTTTTCTGATTCTTTTCTATGGGTTATGTCGAAATTGTAGACCTGTAGCTGCAAAGACCATCTTGCCAATCTTCCACTCCACTCTTTTAATGTCATCAGTCACTGAAGGCTGGCGTTATTGGTAACCACGGTAAATAGGATCATCTCTACAAGCTGTCTAAATTTTTTTATTGTTATGGCCAGACATTATTTTTCTGTCACACTGTAGTTCCGTTTACAGTTGTTTAATTTTTGTGAGTAGAATGCAATTGGGTGCTCTCCATTTTTATCAGTGAGCTGATATAGCAGAGTTCCAATATCATATTCTGATGCATCACATTGTATATAAAATCTTTTCGAGAAACCCGCGTGCCTCAAAACCGGAGCCGTTGTGAGCGCTCTTTCCAATTTTTCAAACGCCTCTTTCACTTTAGACGTTACAACAAATTTCTTTGATCTTTTAAGGTATCAAAGATGCTGAAATTGACGCAAAACCTTTGATGAAGCGCCTATACCATCCTGCAGTTCCTAAAAAGCTACGCACTTCAGTAGTGTTCTTTGGTATTTTTATGGTTTTTATTGCCTGTCCATTTTCTGGATCGGTTTTCAATATTCCTCCACCAACTATGAATCCCAAATATTTTAATTCTTGGAAACACAATCGCAACTTTTCAAACCAATTTTGAGACTCGCATCTCGCTGACATTTTGCTACTTTACCTAAAAGCTTCATATGCTCGTCAAAAGTGCTTGAAATCACTAACTAATCATCTAAGTATATAAAGACGTTATTTGTAAGTCTTTGCGGTATAACTTTATCCATTAGCCTACATAGATGTTGCGCCGCATTACATAAGCCTAATTGCATGATAGTGAATTGGTACAGCGATCTACTAGCAACTGCAAATGCTGTATAAAGTTTGCTAACATTGTCCAATTCTATTTACTCAAAATCTCATCTATATTTTGCAAAGGGTATGCATCCTTAACTTTGGTAAGCTTTCTAGCATCAAGACAAAAGTGATTTTTCCTGGCTTTATAACAACTGTCGTGCAATTGCTCCAAGGATTCTCGCTTTCCTCTATTACGTTTAGTTTTAACATCACATCAATCTCATCATACGTTATTTGTTGCACTGCCGGTAATATTGGGTAATATCTGTCCTTCACTGTCAGCACCTTCTACCAGAGTGATTTTATGTTTTTCTAGCATCATGCGACCTAAACCATTGTCTTCAAAATTATAAAAAGTTTGTACCACATTGTCTAATTCATTTTGCTGTTCTTTAGTAAGTTCTTGTGGTCTAAGTCGGTACTCTGTTCGGTTTTTAACAAATTCCTGTTCAATTTTTGGCAGATCTATTTCATCTAAACCTATAACTTCAGTAGCCAAACTAAAAATTTTCCAAAAATATATGCTTAAATAAAGAACTTTTTTCACATCGGTACAAAGATAAAATAACATTTTGTGTTCTTTTTCTTTGTATTTTATGGATATCTTTACTTTTCCATGAATTTTATGCTGCTGACCAATGGCAGTTTTCACATTGGTCACCATTGCTTGAATACTTAGTTCAGAACCATGAACAAATTCTCTCAACCCTTTTAATAATATGCTAATTGATGCTCTGTATCTAACAGTCCGTTAAAAAGTTGTGCTTCCATTTCGATGTCAGCGAAAACACGGGGATGACCTTGCACCTTCATTGCTCCATGGACAGAATCAACTCACTCTAACTACATGTTGAAGATTAGAGTGAGCACCTGCCACGATGGCCTGACCTTATGGTGCACTTAGCACCGGGTGGAAACTGAGTCCACCGGCGCACTTGCAGTACGAGTACCAATTTGAGGAATGTATTTGGACATGAACTCCCCATTCGGAAGTTCAATAACAACACAGCTCGATAACAACACAGAACACAGACGCACAGAAACAGCAGGTAGCAGAAACAAACAGGAAACAGCAAGAAGAGAGCCGAACATGGTGCACCGTTTCGGAGGAGCGGATAACGATATATCTGCCCTCACCAAAAGTCATACTCATACCCAAAATCCAAGCACGGTAATGTGCACTACTGGAGCGATCACCAATTGGCAGTTAAGCACCACATATGTCCACATCAGAAGCCACCTCCACTAACGTCCGGTTCTCCTACGATTGAATACACCCCTTGCGTAGTCACCAAAATTTCTAACTATCCGCCCGTCCTTTAAGGCCCTACTGAAATACCATCATACAGCCCTTTGGAAAATCCTAATACTATTAAAGCTCCTAATATCACTATAAAGTGAACAACCGGTGTCCAGTCAGTAAAAAGCCCAGTTTAAGCCGACGTCAAAGTCCGGGCGGTCTCTATCGAATATCACGTCCTGTATAAATGCGTACGTTGTTCGTCCCTTATCACTGTCCGATCAACCATCTTGAAACAAGATGATCGTCCAACAGAAGTTTAACCTGCCTGGGGTGTAAATCAGCCACTTCAGTCAAAGTTATCCAATCATGCCCTGATAGTGCCAACCCTTTCTTAATCTTGTAAGAAATACCACGTCGCACTACCTCCAAGTCGAGAGGAGCTGCACCTAATAGAACTTGAGGAGAATCTGTCGAATCTGTGTGCCAAACTGCCATGCAAGCCAGCATTGCCACTCAATGACAAGACAAGAGTCTTTTCTTCCCAATAGCAGACAAAGCTGTTTCGTACCATACAGATGAGCCGGACGTTGCGCTAGCAACGAACAGATCACTATATATAGCAGGGACAGCTCTAATGCTAAAACCCCACTCACTCCTAAGGATGCGTCTGATTCCTACCACAACTGCCGTCAACTTTTCTTTTATCGCAGAAAAATGAACTAAAAAGTTCATCCTCTCACTCATATTTATACCCAGATACCTGACTTCGGTTACATATCTGATGCTAACGCCTCCCGGTCGAATGGGCACGCCTGCGACAAACTGCCTTACAGCAACATTATTACCGTCTTTTCCCGTGACACTTCAACACCGACACTGTTTTCCCACTCATAAATTACGCGCATGGCCTGTTCACGGTTCCTCTCCAGTTCAGCACGAGATTGACATTCGATAAGATGAGCATGTCATCTGCGTAAGCACATAGTTCGTGGGATGCTCATAGAGACCTTAGCAAGGTATCCATCATCAACTTCCATATAAATAGACGGCAAATGGACCCTTAAGGGCAGCTGCTAACAACCTCCCTACAAGCAGAATCATTTGCTCCTACCGTAAGAACTTTTCTACAACTAAAGTAGCTACTCCATAAGGAAAGCTCCCGACAGCCCACCGTCCGTAGTCTGTTAAGCATCATGTCCCAAGAGAGGTAATCTAACGCACCTGTAAAGTCTGCAAATAAACCGAGGATATATTTGCTTACAGAATCGGTAACACATGGTTAAACGTGATGCCACGCATCCTCAACTGACTTCGCTGCTTTGATTGTTGTAGGATTCCTTCAGTCTGTTAGCCGTAATCCTCTTCAGTACATTTCGAAGCACCGGAAGAAGGCTTATGCCCCGATTAGGGTTAGGATCACTCCTCACTTTATCAGGCGACTTCAGGAGCACCACAGCTTTGGCCTGCTTCCAAGCCTCAGGAAAATAGCCCTCACTGATACACCTACTATATACTACATACCAACTGTCTTACGGTGCCCAAGAACTTACCGCCCTGTTCTTCATCTCAGCATTTGAGAACCTAAGATAAGAGCTTATGTACTACCCCTCTCATTTCGTCATTCATTTTGAATTGAGGGGAACTGTGGCCGGAGGAGCTCATCCCGTTGACATTGTAGGACGTGTGGATTTGCGTTGAGTATTTAATGTTGGAACGAGTATTAAAGGCGGTACATGAGGTTAGTAAATTGGCCACTTACTATGAGGCCTCATTGCTAGTAGATGTATGACTTCCGCCTCTTCCACCTCCACCACTACTTGATGTTTTAGCCTTGTTGGGATTAAAATCCAAAATAGTTATCAAGTCAATATCTAGTGGTAAACAAAGGCAATATTCTCAAATTATGGCTCCACTACCACCAGATAGAGGCGATCTCTCCGCTCCATTCCATACCACCGGTATTGCTTTCCCAGGACCTTTTGAGCTCAAAACCTCCAAGTTAAGAAACGCACCTCGATTCGTGGGGAGGCGGGGGCTCCCTCGCAGGGTAGTATCCCACAATGGTCATAATTTTCTTGGTTCAAGCAGAGAGTTATGTCACGAGTTCTCAAAACTTATAAGACCATCTTCTGCGGAAATTGCGGAAACTAAACTAACTCACGGATCCGAATGGAGTTTCATACCTCCTCACGCGCCACACATGGGCGGTCTTTGGGAGGCTGCAGTAAAAAGTTTTAAATTCCATTTTAAACGTGTACCTGGTGCCACAAATTTAATTTCGAAGAGTTCTCGACTGTTCTCGCGCGTATTGGAGGGGTCTTAAACTCACGTCCCATCTCTGCAATGTCCGAAGACCCCTCCGATATAAAAGCTTTAACCCCAGGCGAAGGTAGTAATTAAAAGACCTGTTTCTAAAAACGGTATATGTTGTTGTTTTGTGTTTTTATTAATTTAACAAAAACAGACACCACTTATTGGGTAAATTTCCAACTACCATAAGCACTAAAAATTCTTACTAAAAATCTTAGAAATAAATGGTATAAGAGGACATGTGCTTTCATGGTTTAATGACTGTGTTAACCTCAGGAAGTACAGGGTTAAAATCAATGACCAAATCAGTTAAGAAATCGAAACACACCGAGATGTTCCACAGGGATCTATGATCGGACCGCTGTAATAACTTAACTGCGCAAACGATATGTTAAGCACTTTAAACGATTGCTACATCTATGCCTATGCTGACGATACAGCAATCATTATTATAAACAAAAACACAAAAATTGCAACTGAAACAATGCAATAACAATTTGATGGGTTATGAAATAAATGCTTCCAAAACGAAAATTATGCAAATCAGACAACCAGATATGAGTAAATCAATTATTATATTAAAATACCGCGATTTAGAGTGCATCCACAATAAAATGAATTCCGCAAACGATAACTGTAATACATCGATTGAACTAGTAAATCGTTACGAGTACTCAGGGGTACACGTAGATAACACATTTAAGTGGAGAATCACGTACTTTGCGTTAGCAGAATCATGCATACGCACGATTTATCTTCAAGAAATGCAAAACCTTAAAATCCTATGGATAAATAAACAACAAACATATTACAACAGCAACGAATATAATTACGACAATACACCAAATAACTATAATAGCAACATTAGCAACAATACACCTTTTGAAATAAGAAGTAACTCAATAAATGTCATTCGAACACACAGAAGCAGCAACACAAGAACCAATAACAATATTTGTATCTACAATAATAGCAACAACAGGCTTGCTAATAATGATAGCAACAAAATACAAACATATATCAACAACACTCAAAATAGCAATACGTCAACAAATGATACCAACAATATTTTTCCAAGCAACTTCAACAATATCACAAATGAAGCTAGCAACAGCATAACAAACAACAATATACCACATATAACAACTAGCAACGATATTTATACTTACAACCAAATTTACAACAAGCTACAATTATTAATTGACAACACGCAGAACAACAGCATGTCAATTAAAATCAGCAACAACAATTCAATATACATAAGTATTTCACGCAGAAGCAACCACAACACAAACAACAACCATTCAAAAAATCTACCACGTGAACTGCAATATTTAATATAAAAAACATATACCGCCTAACAGTTCTAACAAGACTCAACGACCACAGACTTCTACAGAGAATAAATCATCGCTGTAACACCCGAATACGCTCAGATGGTATATTTAGATTAAATTCTACCAAACACAGCCATGGAGATCGAACACTAGAAGTTATTTTACCAATAATATACAATGAATTGCCAAATAACTTGCCAAACATCCGGCAAAAGGAAAAAATTATATAAGAATTATTTAAAAAATTTAAACATTCAAAAATATTACCTACTTGCAGTCAAGCCATATAGCTTTGCAGGATTTAGCATTAAGAATGAACTTTATTTCATATATTTGTTTAATAAATAAATAAATAAATCAAAAAAAACAAAAAACAAATAAGAGTGAGCTCTGGCTTTGATTTTATATATTTTTATTAATTTTGTTGCGATTTTTTGCGTTATTATTGTTTGCATACTTCAGAAGGTTAAAAAAAAATGTTTTTGGCCACAGTTTAAACAAAAAATATTTATTCTTTTAAATGTATTGAATTATTTACAAACAATTAATTTAAATTTTTTTTTATAAAATGCTCAAGTGTACTTCAATAGTTTTTTTTTTTTTTGACATATGCATATATAACTAAATAACCACTTAACTTAGCTATTAAGTATAGATTTTAATTTAGTAATTGAAAATATTTAGTAACATTTGGCATTTTTGTTACAAGTAATATCAATTTGTATACTGATTGAAATGCTTTTCATTAGTATTCAAATTTTAATATATGTTTGTGTTTATGCACAACTGATGGATTTGATAGTTTTAATGTTTGTGGTGATAAGAAGCTTATAGAAATATTTGGTAAATTAAAAACTGAATATTTTAGATGATTGCACTAACGTTAACCCAGCAAAGTATATAGATAATATTTAAAACTGTTTCCAAAATGTTCTGTAATAGTTCCTAGTCAAAAATGGGTCAGAATTGACCCCGAACAAGTTAAAAAAAACAGTTTTCGGAAATAGACGTTACGGTAAAGAACCAAGAATAACAAGTGAGAAAACTATAGTCGGTCTAGACCGACTATACGATACCCTATACCATGCGTTTAGAGACCCTATCTCTTAGGCCCAATTAACTGGACATAGAAAATAAGCATAAGCCAAATTTTTATTAATTTTTTTGGCTGCAGATATGAAAAAGTTTATATCGGATCCTATATCTATATGGGGACTAGGTCGAAAAATGGACCGATCCTGATCATGGTTGGTAAAGTCTTTTGTATTTTGCAAAAATATATACAAACAAAATTTGAGATGAATCAGTGCAATATTTTTGTTTTTTGATAGATTTAACCGTACGATTCATAACTAGCAAAACTCCTTTAATTTCATAACCAGGTACCCGGGTACCCGAAGTAGGTTGTTTTGCGTTTATTGAAATAAAATAATATTTTCCTGTAAATATTTTTGTTGTTGATTATATTTTGCGTTCTCAACTGTACAAATTTGATATTTGGAAAAAAAAAACTGGTTTCTGTTCGTATATAAGTACCTAAAGCGACACAAGTAGGCAGAAACTGGTTTTATGTAAGGGTTGTTTATTTGCTTATTTTGCTTATTTTCGGTACCTACTTGCTTAATTGCTTTTGAATTAGATAGCAGATGTTCATTTGTGTCGTAAAATTGAAATATTTCATTTGCTTCGCCAGTCTGTGTTGAATATTTGAACAGTGAAGTTGGTGAAAAATGAGCCGCAACAACCGATATTTGTCTACAAGGGAATACTGGAATTTGAGTGATGAAGCAAGAAGCACATATATTCAACGTTTATTTGAGGAAGCGACTCAAGATGAGGACCTTGAAGTGGACCCTGTGGAAGACCAAAATGAAGGAAATGTGTCCTATACTGGCGAAGTTTCGGAATCAGAGAATGAAGATTTGAATGTTGACAACGCAAACGAAATTGCAGCTGCTATTGACGCACCAGAGGAAATTTTCTTTGATGATGAAAGTGAAGATGATGATATGCAAGAAGATGCACCAACAACAAACCCAGTAGACTACATGACTGCACGTGACGGCACACAATGGCAGCGAACACCACGTAGTTGGCAACAAGTGAGAAGCCACAATATATTCAGAGACCGCTGTGGTCCAGCACGGATTACTGAAAACATGACGCCTTTGCAGTGTTTCAAATCATACCTCACAGTGGAAATGGTGGATATAATAGTGCGCCACACAAATAGAAAAGCGCATGCCACATATAATGCGTACAATGAAGCGAATCCCAATAGACGTCAGTTGAAGTGGAAAGACACGACAATCAACGAAATTTATGCGTTCATTGGAATGATTTTGATGGCTGGCACAAATCATTCTAATGACGAAAACGCAAGAGATTTGTGGACGTCACAGGCTCACCCAATATTCCGCGCCACCATGGGAATAAACAGGTTTTTCGACTTGCTGCGTTTTATGCGGTTTGACGACCCCAGAACACGGGTAGAGCGGCAGCGTCAAGACAAAGCGGCGCCAATTCGCGATATTTGGATAATGCTCAATGCAAATCTTGCCAGATATTATGTGCCATCAGAATATTTGACCATTGATGAACAATTATATCCATACCGTGGTAGAACCAAATTCACCCAATATATACCCTCGAAGCCAGCAAAATATGGCAAAAAATTATGGTGGATTTGCGATGCCAAAAACTCATATCCACTACATGGCCAAATATATACTGCCAAACAAGAAACTGGTCGTGAAGTTGGTGTTGGCGAATGAGTGGTGAGAGATTTAGTTGGGCCATACTACGGTAGCGGACGAAATATAACAATGGATAATTTTTTTACGACGCTGCCGTTGGCTAGGCAACTAAAAGTAGAAAAGCTCAGCATTGTGGGTACACTCCGCCGCAACAAAGCTTACATCCCTGCGGAGATGAAAGAAGACAAAAAAAAAGACGTTGGTTCAAGTTTATTTGGCTTCTACGACAACGTAACACTGCTCTAATATAAGCAGCGGAAGTCCAACTCGGTCATCCTTCTTTCTAGTATGCATGATGATGCACAAATTGACGAGAATGGGAAACCAGAAATTATAAATTTTTATAACCAAACAAAAGGTGGGGTGGACGTAATGGACCAAACGCTCCAAGAATACACAACCCAGCGACAAACAAGAAGATGGCCGATGGCATTTTTGTATAACATCATTGATGTGAGCGCATTTGCATCACACATCATATATTATGGAAATAATCCAACTGCACGATACACCACGACGCGCAGGAAGAATTTCCTGCGTCAACTGGCAGAAAACCTGTGCATTCCTGTTATAGAAAATAGAATTTCAAATGTGCAAAGCGTGCGCCAATTTTCAAAAAAAAATGCAATTGAAAGCATCATCGGAAGGCCGTTGGAGAGTGTGCTTTGTGCTGCAGGTCCGTCAACATCTCCGTCAGCACGACAAAGGGGCAGAAAAGTACATACGGGCGTGTGCTACATGTGCAACCTTCTTCCAAATAAGCGCAGAAGAAAAACTAGAAAAAATTGCAGCATATACACAAAAAAACGTTTTTTCATTTACATGTCAGGCATTTACATGGAATTGCATTAGGGTACCCGGGGACCCGGTTGTGTGTTTATGGGGGTAAAACATTTAAAATCATTTTTTAAAGAAAATATTGAAAATATTTTGAATTTTTTCGTATTTAAATCTTAGTTTAGCCAAAATCTCTCATGATTCGGAGTTTTATGTCCATATCTCAAAAATTATAGGCACAGCAGCACTTTAAAGTCAAAAAAGGTACACGGGTACCCGGTTATGAATCGTAGGGTTAAGTGAAGATCGGGAAGCAGCTCTATATGGGGCCTATGACTAAGAGCTGTCCCATAGGTATTGCTTTTGGACTGCTCATTAATGGATGTAATAAACACATAAAAACCCAATTTGAGTAAAATCTATATGACATTTTGGATCTTATGGCAATTTATGTCGATTTCATAGGGGTGATTTGTATGGGGGCTAGGTCTGAACATTGACCGATTCTCACCAATTTCAATAGCGTTCATCCTTTGGGCGATGGAATCTTATATACTTAATTTCATCAATATAAATTCATATTTGCGACCTGCAGTTTGATTACAAAGTTTACATGGACACACAGACGAACGGACGGACGGATGGACATCGTCAGGTAGTGATTTTGGTTCGATCGGTATAGTAAAAGATGGGTGTGGGTCAAATATTTTAGGTAGATACAAACAGCAGCGCAAAGTAATTATACCCAAACCACATAGTGGTAGAGGGTATAAAGATGGTATTAAAAATTTGTGGTTGCTTCTTTTAGCTGTTGCAGGTGCAATTTGAAAATATGAAAATTTTGATTTTTAAAATTGGAAGAGAGAAATGTGAAAAATCGCTATTTTGATATAATGTGAGCCTTTGTATAGATCAACACTGAATTTTTCAGTTATTTCTGAAAATCGATTTTACTAAGACCAACCAAGCAAATTTTAAAAAGTATTTCACTGCAGCTTCTTTAGTTTTCCAAATATCGAGTTCACAAATTTCGGTGCTTTTCAAAGAAATAAAAATAATCTATACATTAAAACGTCACCAGTGCGTAAGTGAAATACGCACCCGGAGGAGTGTGAGTGTTATGGTTCATATGGAGGAGAAGTGCAGAATGGTGAAATTTTTGATTAATATCTGTTAAAAATATATCTAATTAAATAAAATAAAATATTTTTTATTAATAATTTTATAAGAGCCGAAAAGTGTGCTAATTAATTTTAGCCAAATCAGAATTCATAACCTTTGCGTTTATTATTGGTGGTTTCAAGAAAGAGTACATTTTATTCGCCCTGTGCTGAATTGTGAATTGCCTAAAATTGATATAAAATTCTATATTAACAATACACTTATATTTATTCTGTGCCTTCATTTGCAATGAAATTTAGTGAATTTTAAATATTCATAAATTTTATATATATATATATGTATGTATACGTGATTAAAAAAACATTGAAAGAAAAAATGAATGAAAAATTAATGAACAAATAAAATTTCCTACCATTTTTATATAAAACAAGCTGAACTCGGTGTGCTTCGCTACCCCCCCTTCGTTATAAAATAAAAAAAAATAATAAAAAAAAATATTTATACATTAACAAAATATTATTTAATTAATTTAGAATTAATTATTGCACTAACAACTTTATATAGTCAAGGGCTTAATAGAAGTTATTATGGATTTTAATTTTTCTAAAAAGGGCGTGGTCCCACCCAGTTTTCTTGTAGTACCAAATATCATCGCCGTAAGTTAAAATATGGCCGAGATATGACGATTTTTAATTTTGGGTTGTATGGGCGGGACCACGCCCCTTTGCCCACGCAACTTTTCTTCTGGTACGTATTTCTATTCATGCCAATACCATATGTACCAAATATGACCGCTGTAGGTCAAAAAATTTCCGAGATATGACGATTTAAAATTTTGGGTTATATGGGCGTGGCGTGGTCGTGTCCAATCAAAAATTTAATTAGCCTATTACTCCTTCCAGAGTCACAGTAACACGCTCTGAAAATTTAAGGAAGATCGGTTCAGGGGTTTGGCCTCCTATAAAGCACAAACAAACACACATTCATTATACCCTATACCACTATGTGGTTTGGGTATAATGACTTTGTGCTGCTGTTTGTAACAACCAAAAATATTTGACCTAGACCCATCTTTAATTATACCGATCGAATCAGAATCACTTTCTGAGTTGATTTAACAATGTCCGTCCGTCCGTCCGTCCGTCCGTCCGTCCGTCCGTCCGTCCGTCCGTCCGTCTGTGTGTCCATGTAAAGCTTGTAATCAAACTGCAGGTCGCAAATATGAATGTATTTTGATGAAATTTGGTACATAAGCTTTTATCGGCCATGGAATGAACGCTGTTGAAATTGGTGAGAATCGGTCCATGTTCAGGCCTAGCCCCCATACAAATTACCCATATGAAATCGACATAAATTGCCATAAGATCCAAATTGTCATATAGATATTACTCAAATTGGGTTTGTATGCGTTCATTACATCCATTAATGAGTAGTCCAAAAATGATCCCTTTGACCCCATATAGAGCTGCTTCCCGATCTTCACTTAAATCTATTAAAAAACAAAAATATTGCACTGATTCTTCTCAAATTTTGTTTGTATATATTTTTGCAAAATACAAGAGACTTTACCAAACATGATCAGGATCGGTCCATTTTTGGACCAAGTCCCTATATAGATATAGCATCCGATATGAACTTTTTCATATCTGCAGCCAAAAAAATTAATAAAAATCCCACACAAATTTGGTTTTTGCTTATTTTCTATGTCCAGTTAGTTGGGCCTAAGAGATAGGGTCTCAAACGCTTGGTATAGGGTATCGTATAGTCGGTCTAGACCGACTATAATTTTCTTACTTGTTATATATATAGATAGATTGAAAGCAGATTAATTATAATTTAAGGTAAAATGAGGCGAAAAAGGGGGATTTGGTAATAAAAAAATGTATGGCTACCTTACCTGTAGATAAAATGTGTATAAAACTTTAGGTAAATACATATTACAAAAAAAAGTATTTTGTATAGCAAACATTGTTAGTGGGTAAGTATCTGGATTAAAAAAAGGGGGTGGTATAGTGGGCGTGGTTCATAGTTATATGGCGACGTTAATAGCAATACTACCAAATAATACTACCAAATAAAAAAAATCCGTTGGAAGGAACAAATTTGTACAGAGAACAAAAAGTTTAAAACTTTCAAACAAAATTTGGCGTGAATAGGGGCGTGAAAGGGGGCGTAGCATAAGAAATGTTTATTTCTACCTTGCTTGGAGTATAATGTGTATACAATTTGAAGTAAATCTGTTAAAAACTATATGGGAGCAATTACATAATTTTAAAAAAGTGGGCGTAAAAGTGGGCGTGGTCAAAAAAAGTACCAGAGTCAAACCAGAGTCCCAGTAAAATGCTGTGAAAATTTCAGGAAGATCGGTCCAGAGTTTGGTCTCATATAAGGTACAAACAAACAAATAAATAAAAACATATTCCATTTTATATATATAGATGGTGTAAGATATTATAAGGACAATGATTAAAAATGCAAATTTTCTTCATAACTAGTCATTACCACTTATTTAAAATTCTGCTAAGTCTGTTTATATAGAGCTATTTGTATACAAGAAGATTTTGTAGACTAAAATATGGCACATATTTTGGCATGAGGTTTAATTGTTTCACGAATATAATTCTTTAAAATATTGTTTTTTTAACTGGCTCGAAGTTTTGTTTTTAATTGCTTTATATATATTTCTAGTTAGATTAAAGTGTAGATTTTAGTATACATATGTTCACAAAATAATTATTTTTTATTGCTCCGAAAAACACTTTTTTGGTGAAAATACAAAAGTTTGATGGTGTATAAAAAATTATTTTTTTTTTTCCCTTTTTTTGAAAGTTAGTAATGTTATCTAATATATCATTAAAAAATTACTGCCTATTTTTGCCACAAATTAAAAAAATGTGTTTACTTCAATGCTAAGTTCATGATTTTTACTTTAGCTAGAAATTTTGTTAAATAACTCTTAAATTATAAATTACATTAGTAAAAAACTAGTTAAGTACTGGCAGAGCCCAACTCTCGAAATTCGTGTTCAAATTCTAAGAAATTTTACTTTATCATTTACTATATTATTACATAAGAGCCCTAAGGTATGCTAATTCCTGTTGTAGAAAGGAGTTTCCTTACGGGCCAATGATGGTCAAATTTGGTGTAAACAAAAAGATCAATTTATTTTAATTTTTCACTCAACGCTTTGACTGCTTTTTTCAGACATCTTCAGGATTATTTTTATTTAAATTCTGGCGACAAAATAAAGTAAACATCAAGCAAACTTTTTTTAAAATTATTTTTAGAAAAAGAAAATTAATGCTAGTATCCCTGATCAACTTACGATTCAATATTACATCTTTTTAATTGCAATCACTCATTTATCTAAAAAAAAAAATAAACTGGACTTCACGACACAGAAAATATAAATAAATAAATAAAATATATAAATGATGACAACCCAGTTCACAGATATCACAATGTAATCTTAGCGCTAGTATCACAGAACTTTAACTATTTTACTAAGTAATTGCAACCGAACATTGTAGCTTTGTGTTGTCTTAATCCTCTCTTGTGTTCATGACATATTCTAAATGCTGTTGTGTGCGTATACTTTCTAATGTATATCGTTTAAGCGCCCCGGTAGGTGAGTAGGTAGCGTGCTCGCCTATCTTGCGGGGGTCGTGGGTTCGATTCCCACCAGAGGGTTGGTCTGTCGCTGCAAAGACTATCCAAATCCGGCTTATCCCTGGACCCAACAAATTAGAATCTGCAGACAAGCCACTCGGCTTTGCGGAACTATGCTTAAAAAAAAAAAATTGGTGCTGTGTCATCTGTATGAAAATGAGACCAACAAACGTTAAAAAAAAAAGTTAATTTATTCTCCTCTCCTTATCAAATATTTTTATTTCGTCAAAATTTTTGTTTATTAAATTATTAATTAAAGAATGTGTGTAATTATTCATGGTTAACGTTTTTCATATTTTAACCAGGTTGCCTTTTTTAAATTGTTTATTGTTGATATTTATTACTTTTTCACTAAAATTTGTCGCTGTATTAATTTTTATTTTCATTTTTTTTTACGGTAATTCTCCATTAAGGGGGTAAAAAACCTTTTTTTGCAGTTCTATTTCTGGATGTACAACATGTCGAAAGTGTTGTATCAAAATTTAAAGTAAATCGGAGCAAAACTTAAGAAGATACAGCGTTTCCAGCGGCGGCCCCCCTACGGTATATTGTATATAAATCAAATAAATGTTCGAAGTTCGTGAATATCATAACCCAAAATCTACTTGACCGATTCTTTTGAAATTTTACATACTACATCTACATATAAATTGAGCACATTTCTCTGAGATGATGGTATTTAATTCAGAATGCTGGGATGCAATATTGAGCTGCAATGCCTGGAACCTAAATTGATCGGATGAGAAACCTGTGCCTCAACAATTATATTTTCTCGTTAATAGTAGAGAATATAAATGTTGTGAAATAAAAATAGAGGGAGATTTATTTCAGATATTAAAATTTCATTTCTTGAGGATATAAGATTATTTTTGGTGCTATTCTAGCTCACCGTTTTATTTGATAGTTGTACAGGAAGTGACTATATCCAATATTTTTGATATAACATTGCCTTCTCACAATAGATAATTTTGATTTTACGATACTTTTTTTAGATAAAAATAGATAATTCACAGTAGGTTTAAGTATTCATTACAACGTAGGATACTCATTATAGTTAAAATAAGGTACCATTAATATTTACAAAATTCAATTTTATATTATATATTTTATATATTTGTCTAAATTTATGAATTTAGACATAAATCATCAGGTAACTGCGGAGAGTTTTTTTTTTTATTTTCCATTTTTTAACAACAAATTCCCGAAATTTTATAGCAAAAATCGTGTTTTTCACTTCAAAATGCTGCAAAAAAATTTAAAGAAACTCTTCGTCACTACCTCAGGAAACATGTCACCTTTTAAACGCATTTCGATTTTTTTATTTCACAGATCCAGTAACGAGTTATGATGTTCACCGCAAAATAACAATGCCTCCGGAGATTCGCTTTCATGGAAAATATATTAAAATTTTTAATTGAAAATTTTTTCAAAGATTCTCCAAATGTTATGCTATAACGTATATATGAAATAAGTAATCCAACGTTAGTCATATCTTCAAAAAAGAATTATGAAGATTCGACTTTTTTTCAACTTTTAAAACCTTACCCCCCTCCCTCCTTAACCATTTCATTCCCGAATTAATTGGGGCGTGGTTAAACATTTTTCAAGTTCATATAGTTGTTAGTTTAGACCTAAATATGAGTTGATATCAATTTCAAGGTCCTGTGCGTCCTGGTTTAGCTGTTATGTTATGTTGCCTATAGGCAACATTATGTATGAAAAATTACTTAAAAAAGTTAATTCTTCTTTCTAATTTTCTTACCTTTATCGATATTTTGAGCATTTAAATTTAAATTTTATATATCTTTATTGCTTTTTTCTTAAACTATTTGTAAACTCAATTTTTGCAAAAAAAATTGCACATGTAATCAAATAAGATTAGCTCTCAAATGATCTCTATCAATACTAACAATAAACTATTTGCAATTAGGCTTGCACAATATATCAAGCTACTCTGAGAAAAAAAACCGTATTAGAAAAAAATCAAAATTGTGGGACTTATAAGCTAAAATATACAATGTTGCCTATAGGTAACATCCGGCATTAAAGGGTTAATTTCCTTTTCTATGGTAAATTCAAGTTGGTTATGGTACGTATTGAGTGTTTTAGTATTATATGTTCATTCGATTTGTCGATTATTGCGAACAGGTCGTCCACGTATTTAGTTAAAAATTTATTTGTATTTTGTTATCTCTAAGTTCCAAAAGTGAGTACAATAAAATATACGTAATCGTTGGTGAAAAAGGGTTCCCCATAGGCATACCATAGGTCTGATGGTACAATTTTCTGTCGTATGTGAAATAGTTGTTTTCTGATAAGCAAAACTGTAAGAGTTTGAAGAATTGGTTTTTAGCTATTGTAGTGTTATTGCATAGCGTGTCCCATTTTCCAAGTATGTTCTTAATTGCTAAGTGAATAGGTATATTGTTGAACAATGATACCACGTCAATGAAACTAAATTGTCATTTTCATCTAAAGCAATATTTTCCAATTTATTTTCCAGTTCATATGAATTTTTAATGGTGTAAGTCGGCTAGATTAATTTTTTAAGGATTTATCCTATATATTTGGCTAGATTGTAACACCGTACTTGAATGCTATGCTAATCAATTTTAGCCAGTTTACAATTCAACGCTTTTTAAATAAATTTCATTAAATTTTATTATAAATATCTCTTAGACACACAGAAGATATATAAATGGGTTTGTTCATAAGTAATTTTAAAGGAGCCTAAAGGTATGCTAACCAATTTTAGCTTATTCACAATATTAGTGTGATATATATAATAAACATTCACACAATATGTGTTTTATGTATGTATTAGTAGCATTACTCCAAAAAAATGTTCCAGACGATGCAAATCTGTAAATACTGTGGACACCTAACAAGTAATACCTTTCAAATGAGGTATGTTTGGTCAAAATCGGTATTTAACAACAATTTGTATACCGGTCACAAGAAATCGCCTTACTATTAATATTATAGACTAGCGTATTGTGCTAATTGGTGCTATGCAAATGGTGCTAATTTAATACAATCTTAAACCAAATCGGTAAACCAGTTCCTGCATGAAACTCCAGATTTTACTTAAGTAAATGTGAAATAAACAGACACCAATTTAACCGATTTTTAAAAATGTGAGCAATCTTTTATATTTAAAATTGAATAGCTATAAGTTATATATTTAGTATTACTAATCTATTATATTTTGTAGGTAGCCAGTTATATTTACTTCAGTAGTAACTGAAAACACTTTATATTCATGTACCTATTTCAGAACTAACTTTTATTATTTATTGAAAGTCTACACACCCTACTTGTTGTGGAATTCTGCTGACAAATCACCCCAATTGTGTTTATGAGGGACATATTTGATTATGTGACTTATACAAATTAAATTGGCCGTTACTGTTATAAAGTTTAAGTTGTGATTGACTTCGATTTTCCAAGTTTTGTTTGTTTGATATTTTTTGTTTTGCTGTACTATACTATTTGCGTTATTTACGTGTTTCAAATTATTTAAGTTACAATACAAGTGTGTGATAGTAACAATATTCTAGTAGTGCTAATATGACTATATAATTAGAATTTCGTAAATGCGAGAGAAATTTTAATTTCCTGCAAACATTAGATGCAAACGTAAGTGTTAAAAAATTCATTGCTTTTCAGCATGAGTGATCGTGAGTCACTCGATAATGCGACCTCTGATAAATTTGATAAATTCTTAGATACAATAAGTATGGCACATATGTAAATGTAAAATTGATGCATAAACAAAATTTTGAATTAAAATTAACAACCTAAAAATGGTTTGCACTTCCGTTTTCATAAAAATTTTTAAAAGCAAAATTCTTTCCCAACATATAGAATTGCAACGAAGCACACTTATGATAATCATTTCTTGGTCAAATTAAAATTGCTAACATAGTTAGTTTTATTTCCAATAAAATTTATTATAACGGAAACAAACCACACTTATGAAATGAAACAATAAATACACTAAAAGATAGCACACTTATTTTAAAAGTAGTAAGCATAATTATAACTAGAATGAAAATATAAACCAATGTACATTTGAAAATTAAGTTAGATTTAGTTCCTCTTTCAATGGTTTCGGTACTTTGTTAATAAATAAATAAATTTAAAATTTGTTGTTTTTTTAAAAGGATAATCGAACGTTTCGAAAATATAATTCTCGTGAGCGCTCATGGATCAAAATACCAATGGGTCCATCTCTATTAATAATGTAAACAAAAGTTAAAAAAATAAATTAATAAATCAATGTATCTAATCTGTGGTGATGGCTAATAATATTTGGAAAAATTCTGATGTAATTGATTGTTGGATAGCAGTATCATCAAAAAATAAAATATCAGAGGTGTGTAAATATATAAAGCGCAAGATAGACGATTCATATTTTTACCAGAGTAACTTAATACAAAGTACTCAATCTTCTTATAGTAAAACGAATAAGTTTCGGAAAGAAAGCAGATATAATCGAAATTATTTGAAAAAACAACATTCTAAATGGTTGTTGAGTTATACATTTTTTGATCCTGAATAACTAAAAGCAGAAGTGGACTTAAAAAGCATAATACGTAGAACAACAAAAAGTATATTTGAACTGTGTGATACTCAAGATGTGAAAGTTGTAAAATATATAAAATATATAAGTGGGGTATGGATGATAGCTCCGGTCATGGCCGCTAAAAAATAGTACATAAATACTTTGTTAAATGTATGTGCAATTTTAATAATTTTTAATATATTTTTTTATTTATTTTAAAGAATGGTAAACTTGACAAAACTTGACGGTGTATTGTGTGCCTATTAATTTTTTTTTAACAAAAAGAGAAGCCTGATCTAGGTAAGAAGGTTTTCGATGAAAGTGATGGTAAATTAAAATATATGGAATATGGTGTTATTGAAATGAAAGGTGCAATTGTAGTTGTAAATAGTTCAAGCGATACAAAGTCATCAAGTCGGTATTTTATTTCCAATGCAAGTCCGACGGAGATAAACAACATTAACCTTTCGACAACTCCAAATGTGGACAACTACAACTATGGACTTTCCACGCTTCATAGTTGGATATGATTTTTCGAACATTTGCCATTAAAATTTAGCGGTAGATAGAGAAAACAAAAAACTGTCTTTGGAAAACAAAAAAAGAATTCAAAATACATTCAAAAGAAGAACAGGATCAATAATAAAGATGAGTCTGGATTCGGCAATACTAACGACGAAAATGGAGTTGATAAGCGACTTATTGCTAATTTTGCCATTATATTGGGAGTGTTATCATGATCGCCAATTAATGTAAAAACCTCCAAGGAGCAACTAATAAACACCAGAAATATGTATTTAATGCATTATTACAGTATTACATGCCTAGCAAAGTTCATAAGGATTTAGTTCATGGGTGTGATGTTATCGAGTTTTTCAATTTAGCAATAGGTATTTACACAATTTAAATAAACATAAATATAAAACTAGTTATTTATTTTTCAATCCAGGGTGTTTCTCTGAGGAAGAGTTGGTAGCCAACAAGAAAAACATGAGGAAATTTTGATTGTCTCATACCAGAAAAATGTCTCGAAAAAACACATATAAAGATTTAATGACAGATGTATTTTTTGTTATCTTCAGATCCCGTACTATCATCAAAGAGGAACATAAGATTAAAAATAAAATAATATACGCAGAAATTAAGAAATTTATAACAGGAGAATATGTTGAAATTGAACATAAGATAATAAACAAGTAAGAGTGTTAAATTCGGCTGTGCCGAATCTTTGATACCCTCCACCACGGTTTGAGTCTTGATAATAAATGTAAATGAAAAAGTAAACAATTTGTTAAACTTAATACCAAATTATTTCAGCAAATTCTTTGAGTTGGTTTTCGTCTTTTCTATTATTTCGGATTTATTTCGGCGTTTGCTTTTTGGTCATCGTGGTTGCTGATCGGCATGTATTTAAGTTATATACCTATATGCATGCGTTTCCGGTTATATGACATAACTTCTCGTTTAATTTAGTTTTTGCTAATTAAATAGCTCGCCCTAACCTCCATTGCAAAAGTAATGGTTTTGTAGGGTGGCTATATGCATTAAATCGTGCTAATTGGAGATGGTTGTAGAGTTTCTTTTAACTGGCCAAATATTTCTTCATTGCGGCCATATAGGTCGAATGGAGTAACAAAATAATAACCAAAAAAAAACTCTCTCAACTTTTTTATTAAAATATTGCTATATTTTGAAAACACAGAGAATAAATTTATAATAATAAATGTTCAAATTAGGGATGCCAAACGCAAAAAACCAAATGTCCCAAAATTTTAAATAAAATAATTTGTTATCTTTATTTTCTGAAAAACTTCAAATTTTCATCCAAAAAATTGTGAAAATTTATATATAAATAACATTCTCATCAAATTGCGTTTATTTATGTAACAATTTTTATGTTCGCAATTCTTAAATATCATTTGACGTTTTCTAAAATTCATTGAATTTTACTTAATGTTTTCTGTAGTGTGATTCTGTAAATTTCAACGATCCGACAATCGCAAAATATATCGACAGCTCTTGTTGTTTGCACTAAGGATTAAGTGAATCATTAAAGGTGCTATTGCATGATGTGTTTTTTACATATGTACTGTCAAATTTTCCCACAACACAAGTTGTACACATCGTGTGATACATATGAAACATTGTTTATGTACAATACATGAGGAAAGTCACATGTACATTTTTCAATTAGAACACGCCACTTGCCACTTTGGAAGAAAAATAAATTGTTTAATATTAATTAACAATTAAAATATATATAACTTTTTTTTAACAATAAATTTTTGTAAATTCACAAATTAAGTCAGCTGTTGTTTACATTTAGAGGTTATGTCAAACGGAAATACATATGCACGTGTGATAGCAAAAATTATGAACCGTATGTAAAAGACAATTTTGACAGACATGCGGATAAAAAAAGTGACAGTACATATAAAAAACACATAGTGTAATAGCACCTTTACTACATACATCTTAACGACAGTCGACAAATCTATTTTCTATTTATTTAAATTGTAAACGAGTGGCATCTCTGTCAGAATAAGCGAAAACACAAAGAAGAATAGAAAAAAAAACAAATTACTTCGTGTTTGACAGGATGATTTTATGTTTATGTTTAATATCTCAATTTTTTTTTTTGCTAATATTGCTGTTATTTATTTGAAAATGAAATAATGAATTGAATATGCTATTTAATTTTTTTATTTATATAAAAAAGTTTTTTAATAGAAGCAAAATATTTTCACTATTTCATGATTTTTATTTATGTATGACGACATTTCAACCTAAAAATTAAAGTTTTTATCGATTGAATAAACAACACAAAAATGGTTGTCGTTTAGATAACAATAACAGCTGAGTTTAACAATAGCGAATATCGTCTAAAAATTTTACTGATAATTTTGGTATTTTCTTTTTTTAACGATTCGACTATCGTTAAAAGAAGTTACTGAATGGCGGTACTGAAAAGCTATTAATTTCTCCTGAATGTCAATTTTTTTTTAAATGTAAAAATTTTTTAAATGTAAACATAGGTATTTGGTGTTTTTTTTTTTTTCGAATTTCAATTTGTATTTAACGAATAAAATTTATATATTAAAGATGCAATTGATGTCTTCTAAATATAAAATTATAATTTCCGACGTTTTGATATGATTTTCTGGAATTCAATTAGTTGTAATTTATAAATGGAAATTTTTAATTCCCGTTTTTAGAATTGATATTTTCTTAAATTTGAATGGAAAATTTAAAAAGTGCAATTTTGTATTTATGTGAATAATAATGCTTTAGTAATTATAAACAATTTTTAAAAATTAGATGTAATCGCAATCAGATATTTTGTAGGTAAAGCATAATAATAATTCTATATAACTATGTAGAACTGTTTTGAAAGCAAAAAACTCATTAATGAACTCGGTAACTCTATTTTGTAAAGACAACAAAAAGTTAATATGCCAAACTTATGTTCATATTTGTAAAAGAATAATGAAAATACGTATGAAATAAAAGACCAGCCCGTGTATACTCTTAACATTGTTCTGTATGATATCTAGTTGAAAATATTGACATTCTTGTTAAAATAGAAATAACTATTGCAAAGCTTATTAGAACAAAAATTGTGGCGCCATCTACCATGGCATAGTCACGCTGAGCAAAATGAAGTGACACTCTGTTAATGCAAAATAAATGTATTATCCCCACAACAAAATATAGCAGAATTTTATGTAAATAAAATAATATACCGATTTATTTCTAACATGCTGTTGTTATGGATATACATATAGAATATATGTATATTATTTCTATTATTTAATATGTGTACGTATGTATATGTAAATATTACACACAAAAAATATAACATCAAACGTTATTTTTGGTGGTATGAATATGGGCCCCAGGAAAATGGGCCCCAAAAAAAAAATGAAAATGAGCCCCAAAAAAATGTATGGAAAACAACAACACGAAATTTTGGGGCCTGTTTTCCCACTTTGGGGTCGTTTTTCATTTCTTCATGTGGGGTGCATTTTCGTAATGAAAATGGACCCCAAACAAGAAAATGAAAAAGGGCCCCAAATAATTTTTGGGGCCCAATATCATATATTGGTGGGGCCTTACTTCATATTTTGGGGTTCATTTTCATTTTCTTTTTTTTTTTTTTAATAAACTTTTATAAACTTCCATGATGTAAAAAAATCGAATATTTTCTTTTTGAATTCAGTTTTATTTAGTAACGTCAGTCAAATTGGGTTTAAATGTGTTTATTACATCCAATAATCAGTAGTCCAAAAATAATCTCTATTGGACAATTCTTTGTCATAGGCCCAATATAGAGCTGCTTCCCGATTTTCACTTAATTCTATCGAAAAAAAAAAATATTGCACAGATTTTTCTCAAATTTGGTTTGTATATATTTTTTCAAAATATAAGTGACCTTACCAAATATGGTCAGGATCGGTCATTTTTCGACCTATTCCCCATATAAATATAGCATCCCATATGAACTTTTTCATATCCGAAGGCAACACAACTAATAACAATGCCACTCAAATTTGGTTTATGCTTATTTTCTTTTCCTATTAGTTGGACTTAAGAGATACGGTCTCTAAATGCATGGTATAGGGTATCGTATAGTCGGGCTTGACCGACTATAACGTTCTTACTTGTTTAAAAAATGTAACAAAAAATATATTTATAAAAAATATTTTGTTTGCAAAAAAAGAAAAATTAATTCCTTAATTAAATTTTTTAAGACTTTCTTTTAAATTTTATAAAAATGATTCAATTCCTGTATAATTTTAGTGAACCGGACTACTTTTTTACGGTGGCGTGATATAACGTCTAAGGACATAATGTCTATAGACACTATGACACTCAGAATTCTAAAATATTGATTTGATGCAATGGAAATAATAACAATTCATTTTGTTATGGATGGAATACAAATAATAACAATTTATTGAAATTTTTTTAAACTTTAATACACTTTAGAGCAAATAATAACAATTTAGTAGAATATTTTTATAAATGGAATACAAATAATAGCAATTTATTGAAATATTTTTAAATTTGTTTCAACAATTTGCTTGCAATAAGGACAAAGCAAAGGCGAATTGTTACTTTGAGATTTTTTATCCAAAATATCCAAACAGCTTGAGCAAATTTTGAAATGTTTGCAGGGAAAAGACTTTTTTTTATTCTTGTGACGTACGCAGGAAAACTTTATTCAGCGAAGCCACCTGCCGCGTCCTACTGGAGGAGAAAACCCTTAAGCGCGGCCGCAGGCCGCCACACAGAAAAACTTTTGTATGCGAAGCCAGATTTCAATACTTAACTTTAGTGTCTCCGGGAAGACATTACAGAATGTTATTATTATTATTAACATTATTCCCTTTTGCGGAATGTTTACATCTAATTTAAACATTTTGTAAAAGGGAAAATAACGGCACTTTTACCACGTTTACAAGATTTGAAATGCTTTAGACATTATGTCACTCGTAAAAGTGCCATAATGTCTGTAGACGTTATGTCATGCCACCGTTTTTTAATATTTCCTGAATCATTTAAGTCAAGCGGTTAAATTTTTAAAACCACATTACAAATCTTTATTTTCAATTTAAATACTACTTCCAAGCATATAAAAAAAATTTGAAGAAATGCAATTCTTTTATATTTAACCTAATTTTTCACTAATTCTTCAGACAAAACAAGTTAATCAACAAAACAAGTGAAAAAAAATTGGGGTCCGTTTTCACATTTTGGGGCCCATTTTCATATACTTCATCGTACCGCATCCTTTAAATGAAAATGAGCCCCAAATAGTGTTTATGCAAATGAGCCCTAGAATAGTTTAGGGCCTGTTTTCATTCGTGGTTTGGGGCCCTAGTTCATTTTTTGGGGCTCATTTTCATTTCTAGAAATGGGGTCGACTTTCATTATGAAAATGAACCCCAAATTTGGGGCCCACTTTCATTTTTTACTTTGGGGTCCATTTTCCTGGGGCCCATATTCATAGCGCCGTTATTTTTGTGTTTTTCTCTTTAAATAAATTTATACATAAATTTTTTTTTGCTAAATTTACATCGTTTTTTTTTTATTATTAACCACTAGGTATTTTAGCATCATTTGCTAGGTATTTTAACATTATTTGCTTTAGATGTTGGTGAATTTTTATTCCCTTTATATTAACTCGTAGTGTCTGCTTGTCGAAAAAATTTTGGATCGATTTCAACCCCTTTCCCGTAACCCATTCGATTTGAAATTTTACGGGCATGCTCATGGTAATGACAGAAATGATCTAACTAATTTTTTTTAGTGATTCCAAAACAATGGAAACTTTTAAATTTTTCTACCAGAGTTAATAAAAAAATTTACAAAGGGTTAGTTTTTATTATATTATTACCACAGCGACCACAAAAACGACAAGTCCAGCTATGACAACAACACAACCTTTAGAATAACAACAAGAACAATATAGAAACATCATAATTTTAATTTTTTTTTTTAATTTTTCAGAGCTTTCCCTGGACCTGTTCCACCGATTTTAATGATTTTTGAAATAAGAATCTTCCCACGAGTTTGGTGAATCATTCTCACTAAAAATGATGACCCTAGCTATTCTATTGAGGGCGTGATCGTGACAAGAACAACATAGAAAATTATATTTTTTCAAGACTTTTTTTAGTTCTTCATGCAAATCTCGGGCCCTAATCGACCGATTTGGACGATTTTAAATAGCAAACTTTTCAGGATGTGAGTGAATCATTCTTTATGTCAACGAGCACCCTAGGTGCCCGATTGATGCCGCCATCGTGATTTCCACAGACGGACAGACGGACAAACGGACATCGCTATATCAACTCCGGTTGTTATAAGGATCACAAATATATATATTTTATGGGATCCAAATTTTTTTTTCTAATTATTACAAACGGAATGACAAACTTATATATACCCTCTGCACACTGGAGTGGAAGGTATAAAAATGAGATCAGTTTTTCGTTAGGCGAAAATTGGTAGCGATGATGCGAATTATACAACTATGACGAAAAGATTATTTCTACGAATTGTGAAATTCTGTATAAAAGATAATAGATATTTTAAGTACGACAGAAAACTATATACCCAGAAAAAAGTCTACCAATGGGGTCACCGGCATCCCTTATAGTTGCTGATATTGTGATGGAAAGGCTACTGGATACAGTTGGCAACAACTTGGAAGAAAAACCTCAAATCTTGACGAAAAACGTGGATGATATATTTAATATAGCTTGGGAAAATGGAGAGGAGATTGAGGAGGCTTTGACAAAATTGAATATTTTTGACCATAGTATTAAGTTTACAGTTAAAAAAGCGTGCAATAACGGATTGCCGTATCTTGACGCGATGACTATCAGTGAAAAGGACAATATTAAAATTGATTGGTATCAAAAACCAACAGATTATAGACTAATTATTAACTTTTATTCAAAACACCCAAATGGATAATAATAAACACAGCCAATAACCTCATTAAGAGAGTTATAAAAATTAGTGATAGAGAATTTCATAAGAATAATATAAATAAAATTAAAAATATATTTCATGTCAATAATATCTCTAGGAGTTTACCAACAAATTAATAAGAGATTTTAAATATGAAAAGCAAGTCTGTAACCAAAGTAACCGATGACCGAATTATTTACAAATCTTTAACGTACGCCGCCGGAATTTCCGAAGATTTGAAAAATCACAACTATTTAATGGTGAAAAAGAGTTGCACATAAAACTGCCAACAATATTGCTAAACTGGACAGTAAAACCAAGGATAAAATACAGACAATGGAAAGATCCAAGGTAATACATAGAATTCTTTGCAGTTGTGGTGAAAATATGATATATGGTAAAGTCTATGTGGCACAACGAAAAATAAATTAAAATCAGGCCACAAATCAGACCAAATCTTAATGCGTAACAGTAATACGCAAAAAACTGCACTGACACAACATTCTGTAGGGAATAAACACTCATTAAATTTTGACGATGTGAGAGGCTTACAAAGCGAGAATAATTATAGACGTCGTTACATGTTAAGTGACTGATACAAAGTTCAATGTTTTTGGTTGTATGTGAAAAATATTGAAAGAGGTGATAGACAGATAGCAATAAAAAATAAAAACTAAAACAAAAGAAAGAAACGAATTTGGAGTCAGGAGTGGCTGACCATAAGGCAGGATTCTCACACGAGAAATTGTCAACGAGCTAAAAATGAGTTCTCCAAATGACTTTCGGAACTTTTTGCGGAAGGATGAAAATTTATGCTCATGGATTTGGTTGAGCCAAGATTTAAGAAGTTCGACACGGATATGCGTAAGGCGATTTCAGTAAACGAGCGCTTGTCAATTAGTTTGCGTTTTCCGTGCGATGTGCACATCACGCCACGCAACGCAAAATGAACATTGACGAAGTTTGATGATAGACGACGTCAAACCGCTTCAATATATTGACGAAAATCAAAATCATTTTGATATCACACACAACGTGTACGTGAACTGAAAACACGCACACAACCAAAAATATTGACGCTAGTTTGCTGTCGTGTATCAGTCACTTAAGCAACTATATTATTTAGTTTTCATGTAAACATTCACTATAAGTTTTTTGTATTCATTTTAAACATATTGTAATAATTGTTGTTTTTTATGTTGTCTTATTGTTAATTATATTACATATACTTAAGTTATTGTATTTGGTAAAATTTTAGGGAAGAATCCTGATGATGATACTCAAAGAGTATCAAAATATTGATTGACCTCGAGCTCAAACATATGAAGTTTTATTAACAATTGGAAAGGTCGAATAAATACAACTACAAAATTATGATGCTTTATTATAAGTTTGTCATTACTTGTTTTTTTTTACGTTTTTTTATTTTAGATGCGATAATATATAAGTATTCATATATGCTATTATAAATTTCGTTTCAAAATCCAAAATTTTAAGAATCGGATTTAAAAAAGAATATTTCCTTTATTAAAATATGTCCAGTTCACTTTACTTTTTAATGACGTAAAACTTTGGATATACTAACGCCTTCTATGTAACTGTTTCGAAATCAAGGTATTTTTCCGTAATAGCATGTTCAGACGACAAAATGAACCACTTGATTCGCTCCCTGATTCATGATTGTGAACCTTGGTGTTCAGACGAGTGTTCTTGTTTCATTTTGACGTTTATATTTTTTGTGTTAATATTTGACGACATTCTTCTACACTTTACGTTTCACTATTTCATTTTTTCCATTTTTATTTGAATATATATATATGTAAATATATACTTTTTATTTGTTAAATGTTTCTATTTATTTTATTGTGCAAATTATTTTTTTGTTTGTTCTTTGTTTATATATTTTTGACAGCTAGGTCAGATAAACTAGCTATAATTTCTTATCAAACTCGGAGATGGCACTCAATGTTTCTAGGTTCACAACTAGGTTCATTTTGAACCAATTAGATTCGCTTTCAAAATATTGTATGACGAATCATGAAGATTCAATCATGATTCGGGCGCGAACCGTGAATGAGAGAGCGAACCGCGAATCTTGCTTTCCGTGTGAACATAGCATAAATATTAACTATGTGTATTTTTATAAAGTTGCCAAATTTGGATGCAATCGGGTAATCTTGACAGGTTTTAGCATTTTCTTAAGAAATGACACTAGGTACGGGATCCCTTGCATTGATTAAAATGAGAATTGACGGACCAAAGAATTGATAACAAAGTTCGTTATGTTGTGACGACTTTTTTTTAGCTGTAATTACATTTTTAAATTTCTGGATATATGGAAGGTAGACATGTGCTTGCATCGATTTTTCTCAAAATGTTCATCCTTGACCCAAATAAGATAGTGTATGAAGTTTCATGTATCTACGAAAACTCCTTATAAATTTATCAATTCGCTATATGAGAACAAAGCACTGTGCGACGGCTGCGGGCCAGCATACAACACATATGTATACTACACCACCAACACATGGTTTGTTTGGTAAACAATATTGTATATAAACAAATGCAAACTTTGTTATACAATACATACATATACATATGTTTTGCAGCAACAAAAATGGTTGTAAAAATTCTTCAGGTAATTTTAATAGATTTTATTATGATGGAAACTCGAAAGTTTATTTTTTTAAAATATAATAACCTGATGGCAATGCTCGAAATTAATATATATGTATAATATTACTAGGCATGGTGATTTCTTGTGTAGTTAATAACCGATTTTGACGAAACATACCTCATTTGAAAGTTATTTCTTTTTAGCTGTCCATCAGATTTACAGATTTGTACCGTCTAGAACATTTTTTTTTTGGAGTAATGCATATATAAAGTTTCTACTAGCACATATTTATTTATTAACAAACCCAACTATATATCTTCCGTGTGTCCAAAAAATATATATAATGAAATTTAATGAATTTTATTTACAAAGTGTTGAATTGTGAATTGGCTAAAATTGATAAGCATACCTTTAGGCTCATATAAAATTATTTATTAAAAGAAAAAATAAAATTTACTAGATTTTGCACTTGATTTTCGAGGGCTGAACTTTGCTTTTATTTATAGATTGAACAGACTAGGAAATTTTGATGTGCTTAATTAGTTTGCTTGTTTTTGCAGTCAGGCGGTTTCTTGTGACCGATGTTTTGTTCTACGATTTGATACAGATTTTGACCAAACGTATATTATTTGAAAGGTATTTCTTCTTAGCAGTTTTGCAGATTTACAAATTTTTAAATTTTTTCCTTTATTCTGAGTAAATTACATTTAAAGTTGCTACTAACATATACATAAAACAAGTAAGAAAATTATAGTGGGTCTAGATCGACGATAGGATACCTTATACCATGCGTTTAGAGACCCTACCCCATAGGCCCAACTAACTGGACCTAGAAAATAAGCATAAATCAAATTTGAGTGGGATTTTTATAAATTTTTTTGTTTGCAGATATGAAAAAGTTCATATCGGATGCTATATCTATATGGGGACTATGCTCAAAAATGGACCGATCCTGACCATGTTTGGTAAGGTCTCTTGTATTTTGCAAAAATATATACAAACAAAATTTGAGTAGAATCAGTGCAATATTTTTGTTTTTTGATAGATTTAAGTGAATATCGGGAAGCAGCTCTATATGGGGCCTATGACTAAGAGTTGTTCTTGGAGTTGTCATTTTTGGACTACTGATTAATGGATGTAATAAACACATACAAACCCAATTTGACTAAGATTTATATGATAATTTGGATCTTATGGCAATTTAAGTCGATTTCATAGGGGTCATTTGTATGGGGGCTAGGTCTGAACATGGACCGATTCTCACCAATTTCAATGGCGTTCATCCTATGGCCGATAAAAGCTTATATACCAAATTTCATCAAAATATATTCATATTTGCGACCTGCAGTTTGATTACCAGCTTTACATGGACACACAGACGGACGGACGGACGGACATCGTTAAATCGAATCAGATAGTGATTCTGATTCGATCGGTATAATTAAAGATGGGTCTAGGTCAAATATTTTTGGTAGTTACAAACAGCAGCACAAACTCATTGCACCCAAACCACATAGTGGTATAGGGTATAATTATACAATGCTATGTGTGTGTTTATTAAATTTGTCAATGTGTTTGTAATAAAAATGAGTTTGTTTATTTGTGTTGATTTGAATTGGCTATAATTGATTAGCATAGCTTAAGGGTCTTTATTTAATGAAAAAATAAAATTTCCTAGAACTTGCACTCGAATTTCGAGGGCTGGAATCTGCTAGTACACATAAGTATACAATTAACAATTTTTTGCTATTTTCCTCCATTTGATGAATTTCATCCATTTTTGTTAATAAATAATTTTCTTTATTTGGTAGTTTTTTAGAATTGTAATAAAAAAATTTATTACATGAAAATGCATGTGGTATTAAAAAATCACTAATTAAAACGAGTTTGCTCCTGTCTGATGAGAACCCATTAACCACCGTTTCTCTATCTAGATCGCTACCGACTAACAATTTCGTCGCAGCGTTCTATCGACTAACATAGCTGATGGTAGCTGTGTTGGTATGGTTAGTAAATTTGCATCATTTAGGCTTTTTTTTTTTGCAACTTTGTATGTTGTTGTAAAGCAAACTACTAAAATTTGACAAGAAACACACTGACTTTTTAGAAATTTTAGAGGTCTTTTCAAAGTTTAGCTCATATCTTTGCACAATCACTCCCGATTTACCCCATTTTAAATACCAACCTGCTGGAAATAATGACAGTATTATCATAACTGTAATGATTTAATTTGTGAATGAGTGTGATTTCAGTAGACTGAAGGACGTCGTACAGTGGCTGAAAATCGTTTTTCATTGGCCAAAATTCTGTAGCTTTGGAACCGATCAAAATATTTAAGTATTTTTAATGGATACATATTTAGTTCAGCTTGACTCAGTTTTAATTAGACTAAAATTGATTGAGGTCTTTTTAAGGAATTCTAGGTCAAAGTTGAACTTTTGATTTTTTTTAACTTTTAGATTGAAATATGTGTCTAATATTTTTTTATTTATTAAAAAATTTAATATGTGGATTTTAATAATAATTATAAAAATTTTTTGTAATAATGGGATTTTTTAATGTTGCACTCAAAAATATTTTTACACTGAAAAAAAAAAAAAAATAGTAAAATCAATTGGAGATTTTGCCATTATTACTGAAAAATTTAAAATTTTTTGTTGTCAAATTTCCAAATTTGTTTACACTCAAAGAATATTTGCGCTTAAAAAAAAAAAACGTTAATAATATTCTCTAAAAATCTTGCTATTACTACAGAAAAATTTATATTTTTTTGCTGTCAAATTTGATCATTTTAAAAAACATTTTAAAAATAAAAACTGCAATAGATTTTAATTGCATTTGTAACAATGGTGGGTTCTGTTTATTATTATTTTTTACTAACACTATGTTTTACGTACTTAAATAACAATGAAAGGCAATTATAATTATTATTCATTTGACTCAAATATTGATTGCAAATATTCGATATTCGGTTCTGTGTTATTACCGTTCTTTAGTATTTTTTTTGATTTCTTCATCTAAATCCAGATGTTCCACCTTCCATTGACATCGAATACTGGAGATGAACGGATCTGACGTTACCAATAATATATTAAATAGATCTTCATTTGTGGAATTTCGTGAAATTTTTCTAGTATTGTGCTCTCTATAAAATCTGTAATCCTTATTCTTTTTTTCCCGAGCCTCCTCTGATAGATCTCCAAGTGGCACCAAATGATATTTAATGACATCTTCTCCATGATAAAGGATTTTGTGAACTGTTGCACACATATTTCTCCATGGGTAGTTGGTTCTATATATTTTTGCAGTTTCCTTAGCATAATCTCCAAATTTTCTAGAGTCCATTTCTTCATTGCACCGAAGTACTTCTAGGATTATTTTAAATCTGAAAAAAATGTTTAAATCCACTCCTGTTATTTTAGATGCTGATTCTGGATCTGAAAGGAATCTTCTTGCGGTATTGCCATCATTTGTATAAAAAAGGTATGATAATAAAAAAAAAACCCAGATTACTAATGAATTACATCCTCTGTGTATTGAAATTCTTACTTACAAATATATTATGGTAATAGAACAAATAATGACTATTATAAGCTATAAAATACCTAAAGGACAAATTTAATACACCATTTTATACGAGTACTTATATGCATGTTAAATTATCGTAATTTGAATTTTTTTTAGAATAATTTCATTAAAATGAAAAAAGTGTTCTACGCACGGGTCGTCACGGGTGCAAATGTATATACCACCTTTCTCCTGGTGGTATACGTTTATTGTTCCCTAGAAGTTCTATTCCACTAAATTGGAAATTTGAGAAAAATATAGTACTTTCATAAATATTTCATTACGCCCCTAAGATTAAACGGTAGAGCTGTGACCACTTACAACGACTAAAGATTATAATCCTACCAACATTATAAAAAAGACCTCAGGTCATTATCGATGATAGCTTGCGAGTAGTAACATTTATTTTTGATAAAAAACAAAAAAAATCACCTTTTCTGAAATTAAAAAAACAGTTGAGTTTGACAGCATGCCTCGCCCACAATTAGAAATAGCTTAACCTAATTTTTTGGCCAGCTTAATCTGGATATATTAGCTACAAAAAGGCGCTAAAATTTTAAAAATCGGCACAAAAAATTAGACTTTTGGCCAATGAAACCAATGTTTCAGCCACAGTGCGTCGCTATATGGGCTCGAGTTGTTATAAGGATCACGGATATACATACCTTATGAGGTCAAAAATTAATTTCTGATGCGTTACAAACGGAATGGCGAACACATATATGCCCTCTGCACAGTGGTGCATTATACAAAATTTAAAATTTTTGTTATTTCGAAAATATGTTTAGAGATGAAATATGTATGAAGGTTTCTTCGGAATTTCAAATTAAACCAATTACTAAATCCCCAATTAAAATTTATTAATTTGATATTGAAATATTTTTTATTTCTTTTCTTTATTTTTCTGGTTGTTTGTTTTTTTAATAAATACATATACATACATAAATACACATTTAAAATATATTCATAACTATATATTTAATTATTTTAATTAAAATGTGTAGTAACATATAATCAGCTTTAATCGAATTATACTCATAAACTACTCTCTGTAGCCATTATGTGTAATGTGGATCATTAGTTGTATACACCTATGCAAAACCATCTTAAAGTCTCAGTGAACAGATTGGAAAGCCTGTTCACTCCAAGAGCCTAATACAGTATCTGTTTTAGCACAAAATTCCAATATATAGTGAAATACTGCATGCATCTTGGGAGTTCCGGACAATTCGTGGTTAGTCGGTAAACTAAGTTTGTTTTAATTATTTTTAAATGTTTCCACATATTGCTGTGCATTTTCGTCTAATCTTTTACTAAAACATGAGCAATGTTGGAACAGCAAAAATTTAAAGTTCAGTGGAAGATTTTCTTCAAGAAATTACATATTTTGTAAGATTTTCATGAAGAATTTCCATCAAAAGTTAAAAGGCCAATCAGATGCAATATTTGGAAACATTTTTTCCAAACACTCGAAGACTTTATTTACTACACCTAATAATAGGTGTACCTCAGGTGGTAAAAATTTATCCAAAACCTGTGATTTGTCTAGCTCAGATGTAATAGGATAAAACAATTTTTAAACAAGTAAGAAAATTATAGTCGGTCTGGACCGACTATACGATACCCTATACCATGCGTTTAGAGACCCTATCTCTCAGGCCCAACTAACTGGATATAGAAAATAAGCATAAATTAAATTTGAGTGGCATTTTTATTAATTTTTTTGGCTGCAGATATGATATGAAGTTCACATCGGATGATATATCTATATGTTGACTAGGCCCAAAAATGGACCGATCCTGACCATGTTTGGTAAAGTCTCTTGTATTTTGCAAAAATATATACAAACAAAATTTGAGAAGAATCAGTGCAATATTTTTGTTTTTTGATAGATTTAAGCGAAGATCGGGAAGCAGCTCTCTATGGGGCATATGACTAAGAGTTGTCCCATAGGGATCATTTTTGGACTACTCATTAATGGATGTAATAAGCGTATGCAAACCCAATTTGAGTAAGATCTATATGACAATTTGGATCTTATGACAATTTATGTTGATTTCATAGGGGTCATTTGTATGGGAGCTAGGTCTGAACATGAACCGATTCTCACCAATTTCAACAGCTTTCATCATATGGCCGATAGAAGCTTATATACCAACTTTAATCAAAATATATTCATATTTGCGACCTGCAGTTTGATGAAAGCTTTACATGGACACACAGACGGACGGACGGACATCGTTAAATCGAATCGGATAGTGATTCTAATTCGATCGGTATAATAAAAGATGGGTCTAGGTCAAATATTTTTGGTAGTTACAAACAGCAGCACAAAGTCATTATACCCAAACCACAGAGTGGTAAAGGGTAAAAATATTTGGCATCTTGATGCTTACCACTTCCACATCAGTTTTTATAATTTTTGGGAATGCTTCCAAAAGTTCTTAGCATTCCACACATTTGTAATTGATTTTTTTTTTCACTTCGCACTAGTGTTGCCAATAGGGGAAAATCCCTACAAATAGGGTTTTCATCGTAAAAAATTGTAGCGTAGGGGAAAGGAACAGATTTGGCTTTTCGATCAAAATGTAGGTACTTTAGTCACGATTGCAATTTTTTATAGAAATCACTATATTTTAATTGACAACACTTAAATGTCTTCAATAATTCATCTGGTACAACATATTATATTTTTGAATTTGGTAAATATGGCAATATGAGTAAGTAGTTGTCGACGTTTTTCGTTTTAAATTTATACAAAAAAATTCTTTAGAATATTGAACGACCCTTTTTAAATCAAAAACAAATTCGTTGGTAAATTGAGCACCAATTTAAGTAAGCTAAAATCAAATAAATGTAGTACAATGTATGAGTAAAGTAGTTCTTTTGAGGAAACCAATGTCCAACAAAAAAATATCGAAAGCAAAAGTTCGGTCAAAGCTGGTTAGAGGAAAAGGAGTTGAAAGTTTGGTTAGAAAAAATTGAGGATGATAAATTTAAATGTAAACGTAAATCCTGTGGAATAGTAATGAACTGTGGAATATCAGAGCTGAAGAAACATGCTGCAACAAAATTACAACAATGTAATGTATGTAATGTAGCAGTGACCACATCAAGAGCCGTTAACAATTATTTTGTTACGCAAAATAAATTTGGAGATCCTTTTGAAAATTTTGAAATTCGACTTAGTGCATTTTTTGCTGAGCATAACGTGGCATTGCATATTATGGACCATTTTTCCACTTTTGAAAGAAATAGTACCTGATTCAAATATTAATAAAAGCTAAATTAGTTAGAACAAAATGTACCAAAATTATTCAGAACATATTGGCTGAAGAACAAAAATCGAAATTGGTTCAAAAGTTACAACATACACAATTTTCTGTGCTTGTTGATGAAAGTACTGACATTGGATTTGCGATTTTATGACGATTAGCAGGAACAGGTAAATGTGCAACTTTTGGATCTATTATCCGTTGGATCTGACTGTACTGCAGAAGCTTTCTATAAATTTTTCAAAAAATGTATTATAAATTATTCCATTCCATTTTCAAATACAATTGGAATGTGTTGCGATGGAGCCAACGTTATGGTGGGCCAACACAACTCCTTTTGCTCCCGTTTGTTGGAAGACAACCCAGAAGTAATAACAATAAAGTTCACCTGTCATTCTGCAGCAATTACTGCCAATAAAACCTGCCTTACATTACCAAGAGCTCCAGAAGAACTTATACGACAAATCGGAACATACATATCAGGAAGTTCGAAAAGATGTGCAGAATTAGAAGAATTTCAGATCATGCTCAATGAGCAGAAGAGAAAGATGTTGAGAAGTGCAATAACTAGATGGCTATCGCATCAAAAATTATTTTTAATTTTCTTCCACAAGAGATAAATTAAAATCAGCAGAGTTAATTTACAATGAACTGACCAACGAATGCAACAAAGCATATTTATTGTTTTTAAAATATTTTTTGATTTTTTTTTAATTCATTAATTGCTCTATTCCAAGCAAAAAACCCTTGATCCACGTGCTTCATTCAGAATCAATTAAAATATTTTTAAAATTGGGCCAAAATTGCATTAAAAAAATGAACTAAAAACAAATTGTTTAGTTCGCTCTCCAAATATTCGTTGTCGGCAACGAATGCGAAGAGTTTTTAAAGACTTTGCCAGAACGTAACGTAAATCAAATTAAGATGGACTGTCTTCAATTTTACTTAACGGCTTTATAAGAAATTCAAAAAAGACTTCCCATGCAAACAGAAAATATCTTTAAAATAATTGAATTTCTAAATCCCAGTGCTGCTTTTGGAGACAATAAAAATGAATTTAAGTTTATTATGTGTAAAAAGTTTAATATAAACATAAATGATCTTGCCCATGAATCGCGAACATTAGAGGAAAATTTTACTAAAGATGAAATAAGGAAGTTAAAAAATTAATTAATAGTGCCAATAATAGTTTGCCTCACGCAAACGCAGATGCTGAGAAAATTTTCTCTATGATTAAAATCAAAGACGTTATAACTAAAAAAAGAAATAAACTAATTTGCATAATACGATCGTATATGCAATGCCAAGATATAGACTGCATCAAATTTAAATTAAATCCAGTACATTTTGAAAAAATGTGCACCAACAATCTCTGCAAGTGATTACTTTAATATTTAATATGTTCCTTAATGTATTTTTCTCATTATTTTTTTGTTTTATTTAACATTCGATGCACAAAAAAAATTTTTTTTTTTAATTTAAGCAGTTAAAAACGTAGTTATAAGTGTAGGGGATTTTTTTGGAAAATGTAGGGGAAAAAAGAATATTATTTTAAATTTGTAGGTTTAAAAAAATAAAAAGGTGGCAACACTGCTTCGCACCAACATAAGACTCAAAACTATATTGCCAAATTTTAAATGACTGGGAATAGTCATGTGTGATCAAAACGTATCTAGCGAGGCAATTTTTTAACTAAAAACTTTAAGAGACTATAATGTTTGATTTCAAGGGATACTAATGTGCTTTAAAATTGTTTATGCATTATTCGTAATATATTAATTGTGTGATTATTTTTGTCTAGCTTTAGGTCATGTATGTATTTAAAAACAAACAAAAACTCACTAAAATTAATTTTTTGATGTGTTTTTAAAATAAATATTTCTCTTTATTACTTCCGATATTTCGATTAGCTTCGCTAATCATCTTCCGGGATTTAACAAAATACAATTTGTAACAATATTATTTATATAACTAATAATTATAATTTTAAAAAATAAATACACTTTATTTTATATATTATAATTGTGGAGTTGAAAAACGTCTGTTTTTCAACTGATTATTGTTTTAATCGTCGGTATTTGTCTACTGTATGTCGGTAAATTTGTGCACATCTGTCTGTATCTGTTTTGTAATTTAATCTCTTAGAGTATGGTACATTTATTATATGCAACATCTCTAGAGTATATCTATTTGAATAATTGTTTTCTTCCTATAATATTCTAAATTCTTTCAAATTGGGTTTATGTCCCGTAATGGTACAGTGTGTTGCGAGTGCAGTTTTCTGCTCAATTGGTTTATCAATTACCCTTTGATCCGATCTGTGGGAGGATAGCCCCGTTTTTAATTTTGTTTTTGTTGTACCCACATATACTTTTTGGCATAAGTTAGCTCCGTCTCCTTCGCAACTTATTTGGTATGACATTTGATTTGTCTTTGTCGATTTTTGCCTTAGTCTTGCTAAACAGTTTATTTACCGAGATATTAGTTTTCATCGCAATTTCGTATTTGTATTTGTCATAAATATCTGATTTCTTTAAACGTTCGGATAATCCAGGGATGTATGTTACGGATTTGTAAATTTTCTTTGGTTTTTCCTCTTCAATTATACAGTTCTTGGATTTTACATGTTTAATAAGATCTGCAATTGAAAACAAGTAAGAAAATTATAGTCGGTCTAGACCGACTATATGAGACCCTATACCATGCGTCTAGATACCCTATCTCATTACCCCAACTAACTGGATATAGAAAATAAGCATAAACCAAATTTGAGTGGGATTTTTATTAATTTTTTCGGCTGCAGATATGAAAAAGTTCATATCGGATGCTATATCTATATGGGGACTAGGCCGAAAAATGGACCGATCCTGACCATGTTTGGTAAACTCTCTTGTATTTTGCAAAAATATATACAGACAAAATTTGAGAAGAATCAGTGCAATATTTTTGATTTTTGATAGATTTAAGTGAAGATAGGGAAGCAGCTCTATATGGGGCCTATGGCTAAGAGTTGTCTAATAGGGATCATTTTTGGACTACTTATTAATGGATATAATATATACATACAAACCCAATTTGACTAAGATTTGTATGATAATTTGGATCTTATGGCAATATATGTTCATTTCATAGGGGTCATTTGTATGGGGGCTAGGTCTGAACAATGACCGATTCTCATCAATTTCATAGCGTTCATCCCATGGCCGATAAAAGATTAAATACCAAATTTCATCAAAATATATTCATATTTGCGACCTGCAGTTTGATTACAAGCTTTACATGGACACACAGACGGACGGACGGACGGACGGACGGACGGACGGACGGACATCGTTAAATTGAATCAGAAAGTGATTCTGATTCGATCGGTATAATTAAAGATGGGTGTAGGTGAAATATTTTTGGTTGTTACAAACAGCAGCACAAAGTCATTATACCCAAACCACATAGTGGTATAGGGTATAATGAGATCCAACGTCGACTCTACAAACCAAACATAATTTGTTAGTCGAAAAATTGTTTAATTTGAATATTATCTCAATCCAAGAGAAAAAGAAGTTAACAATAAAAACATCATTAGCACCAAGGATCTACGGCCTTCCCAAAATTAATAAGGAAGGTACACCCTTAAGGCCAATTAGCTCTTCCATAAAATCGCCATCATACGGATTATGTAAATACGTGGTTAACATATTGAAAAATTTAACAACAGGATCTAAGTATAATGTCAGAGATGCCATTGATTTTAAGTCTCGAATCAATAATACAAGAATTGAGGACAACGAAATGCTCATCTCCTTCGATGTTATGTCTATATTTCCGAGCATCCCGTTGCAATTAGCTATTAACACAATAGAAGAAAAATGGGATATTTTGGAAAACTACACTCAAATGCCAAAACAACTATTTATGGACATCGTCACTTTTTGTATCAAGGACACGAGATATTTTCGATATGGGGACAAGTTATATGAACAAAAGAAAGGAATGCCTATGGGATCACCAGCTTCCCCGGTAATAACTGACATTGTCATGGAAAAATTGATAGATTTTTCAACAAAATTGATGACACAAAAATCTAGGGTTTTCACAAAATATGTAGACGATTTGTTCGGTATAATAAAAACTGACGCGGTATATGAAACTGTAAAGGCTTTAAGTTCATTTAACCGACAAATACAATTCACGAAGGAAGAAGAAAGGGACAAAAAACTACCATACCTAGATTCGGTAGTTATAAGAAAGAACAATATCCTCAAGTTAGATTGGTATCAAAAATCCATGGCTTCTGGGAGACTTATCAACTTCCACTCTAAACACCCAAGGCGTATAATCATAAACACAGCTACCAATTACGTAAAGAGAGTGTTGGAAATAAGTGATAATGAATTTCACAAGAAAAATATATACTTAAAATCACTGAGACTTTAATGAAAAATGTATTTCCCAGAAAATCAATTACAGATCTTATTAAACATGTAAAATCCAAGAACTGTATAATTGAAGAGGAAAAACCAAAGAAAATTTACAAATCCGTAACATACATCCCTGGATTATCCGAACGTTTAAAGAAATCAGATATTTATGACAAAGACAAATACGAAATTGCGCTGAAAACTAATAACTAGGTAAATAACTGTTTAGCAAGACTAAGGCAAAAATCGACAAAGAAGACAAATCAAATGTCATCTACCAAATAAGTTGCGAAGGAGACGGAGCTAACTTATGCCAAAAAGTATATGTGGGCACAACAAAAACAAAATTACAAAACGAGGCTATCCTCCCACAGATCGGATCAAAGGGCAATTGATAAACCAATTTAGCAGAAAACTGCACTCGCAGCACACTGTACCATTACGGGACACAAACCCAATTTGAAAGAAGTTAGAATATTACAGGAAGAAAACAATTAAGCAAAGAGATACACTCTAGAGATGTTGTATATAATAAATGTACCATACTCTAATTGATTAAATTACAAAACGGATACAGACAGATGTGCACAAATTTACCGACATACAGTAGACAAATACCGACGATTAAAACAATAATCAGTTGAAAGAAGATAACCGACAAAAACAGACGTTTTTCAACACCACAATTATAATATATAAAATAAAGTGTATGTATTTATTCATTTTTTAAAATTAATATTATTAGTTATATAAATAATATTGATACGAAATTGTATTTTGTTAGATCCCGGAAGATGATTAGCGAAGCTAATCGAAATATCGGAAGTAATAAAGAGAAATATTTATTTAAAAAACACATCAAAAAAATAATTTTAGTGAGTTTTTGTTTGTTTTTAAATACATACATAACCTAAAGCCAAACAAAATAATCACACAACAAACACAAAGGTCAACTATAAACTTACATAGTAATACATATATTGATTTCAGCGGTTTTCCCCCGGCACACAATTTCTTGAACAAAAAATTATAAATTGTCATAACTTTTAAATTCGTCTACAGATTTTTATAAAAGTGATTTTTTTAACCATAAATATAGTGTTTTCAACACCTGTATTTTTTTATTTTTTTTTTTGACAACATCACATGTGAGATATGTTTAGAACCAAAAATAACATAAAAATTTGATTGAAAACAGTAATATTTCCGTACGTTCCCTCCGGAATTTATATCAATCAGTTTCAAAAAGTCGTGCGTTCAAAAAACCAAATATAGTGACGACATTACGACATAACACTTTTATATAAAAACAAATATGAACACACATAACTTTTTTCACTATTTTTCAGACCCTTTTTATTTTTGTTAAACATTTCATGGTTTAATTTTCAAATTGAACCAACATGTGTGCAATATTCTCTGACTACTTGTTTTATTTCTTCGGAACGACTTACCCATTTGGTCGACAATTTGCTTAACACACATCAATGAAACCTAAAAATCATTTTATTTTCTGTAAAAAAATATAGTGACATTCATTTAATTGGTTGATTTGCCTAGTACTTCATTCGATTTATGTTTAGGTGCATCAAAGTGTCGCGACTCTGCATTGAAGATATTATATTCCGACAATTCTATGCCTGTTGTTTTTCTTCCCATCATAGATTTAAATTTGTAGCTTAGTGCGGCCAATTTGCAATAACGTCACATCACAGATTTTCGATTGGGTTTAGGTCCGAGGTTTGGAGCAGACTTGGCAATATGTGTAGGATCATTATATTGTATCAACTTCCTTTGAAGGCATCATAACGCCTGGTATACTATTTGATCCATAGTGACCTCTATACGCGTGATTCGACTCACTCCATACCAGGAGAAGCCTGCCCAGACTAATACACATCCTCCAACATGTTTCACCGATTTTAATGTGTGTATAGAATCAAATTCTGTGTTTTCAGGTTTTTTAAATTATCCTTAGCAGATTTTAAATGTTTCGTTCTGTTTTTCTTAGACACGTGTGGTTTTTTCTGGCAATGCACCCAAATATATTTATTTCACTCAGTCTGTTTTTAATTGTATTTGTGGATAAATTAGCGTAAAATTTTTCTTAAATTTGTTCCTGCGTTGCACATTCGAACTATAGCATGGTCGTGGGTTTCGATCGTTTTTCTATCCCTTTTTCACTAATGTTGCCTTTGCTTTAATCTTATCATAGTGTTTGATATCATTAAACATTTTCTTTCTGGAACATTTCTTTTTGTGGGGTATTTCGGTGTACGTCAGCCTAACTTTGAGATATTTAAGGGCAAATCTTTAAAATTCATCCTATCCTTGAAAAAAATTTAGATATTCTTTTATATGACTCCTTAATTCATTTTCCTGACTTTCAAAATAAAAAAATTTACCAAAGAATATACTATGTTAATTATACCCTATACCACTATGTGGTTTGGGTATAATGACTTTGTGCTGCTGTTTGTAACAACCAAAAATATTTGACCTAGACCCATCTTTAATTATACCGATCGAATCAGAATCACTTTCTGAGTTGATTTAACAATGTCCGTCCGTCCGTCCGTACGTCTGTGTGTCCATGTAAACCTTGTAATCAAAGTGCAGGTCGCAAATATGAATATATTTTGATGAAATTTGGTACGTAAGCTTTTATCGGCCATGGGATGAACGGTGTTGAAATTGGTGAGAATCGGTCCATGTTCAGACCTAGGCCCCATACAAATTACCCGTATGAAATCGACATAAATTGCCATAAGATCCAAATTGTCATATAGATCTTATTCAAATTGGGTTTGTATGCGTTCATTACATCCATTAATGAGTAGTCCAAAAATGATCCCTTTGGCCCCATATAGAGCTGCTTCCCGATCTTCACTTAAATCTATTAAAAAATAAAAATATTGCACTGATTCTTCTCAAATTTTGTTTGTATATATTTTTGCAAAATAAAAGAGACTTTACCAAACATGATAAGAATAGGTCCATTTTTGGACCTAGTCCCCATATAGATATATCATCCGATATGAACTTTTTCATATCTGCAGCCAAAAAAATTAATAAAAATCCCACTCAAATTAGGTTTTTGCTTATTTTCTATGTCCAGTTAGTTGGGCCTAAGAGATAGAGTTTCTAAAAGCATGGTATAGGGTATCGTATAGTCGGTCTAGATCGACTATAATTTTCTTACTTGTTTTTATGTAGACAATTTTCACAGTCAGTTGTATATTAAATGTCCATTGTAATAGTACAATTGATCTAACTTCAGCACTTTTTTGAAAGAGAACCCCTCTTTTCCTATCTAAAATTATAAAAATAACAGTAATACTTAAAAGAAAAAATAACTCTTGAAAGAAATAACAAATTTTTGCATCAGGCTAATTCCATAGTGACAGACATAACACTCAGTGATCTATCTAATCCAAAAGTTTTTCCTTGTTCATAAAAATAAATAAAATTATGCAGACGGACTTGACCAACATATTTACCATTAGAAAAAGTAAGAAAGTATTATTCTCATTAATAATTGGGGGGGTTAAATCAGTCGTAACAGACAGAAGAACTCTTAAGTTATTTTTAGGATATATAAGAGCCAGTTGTTTATAGTTTATAGTACTAGTGTACTAATAAAGCATATAAAAACCATGAATTCTAAAATATATTATAGTAAAAAGAATTATTTTGTAACGTGACAAACAAGACACTGTTTTTATTTTAAAAATTACTTAATAACACTTTTCCTTTCTTACTGGAAAAATAAGGGTTATAAAAATATTCAAAAATACATCTTACAAAATATTGTCATGTTTTCATACCCTTTTCTTTGAAATGCTATCAACAAAAATGATTTAAATTAAAATTTTAAAATTGAACCTAAAATTTGAAATATGCATGAAAATACCATGTATGTAAGTAAGTAAGAAAGACTATGTTTTACTCTATGTTTTACCAGCTGTCACAGGAAACCGGGCTTATTATTCTAGAATAAACGTTAATTAGTTATATCAACAAATATAGACAGTGCCTTTTGGCAGCCTCAGATCTGCAAATCTAATACTAAATTTTCATATTCATAACTATTACAATATATTTTATGTAACATGATAAAACAAACCAACCTGATATTCATAAAAAAGTATTTCTTCTTAAAGAGTGAATTTTTGTTGGGTAACAATGTGATTGTATCTTGTTTATTGATTGTTATTTATAAAATAAACAGCTTGTTAAACTTAATGAATATGCAATAAATATTGGTATTAATTTAAGCCTTAAAAAACATTTAACATATTTATAGTATGTGATTTTTTCAAAACAACTGAATTTGTAACAGATGCAACACTATAATGGAAACGATTATAATAGACAATTTCATCCCCGAGGGAAAGCAATAATTAAAACATCAACTGACAACCGTATAAATATTTCAAAATTTTGTGTGGTAAAATAGGTGTTATTAAAAACTAAAATTCGATCCACTTCCATCCCGGAATTCATATTAAACGTAATAAATAAATACATAATCGTATTCATCTTAGTTTGAAGATTGTGTAATCAATTCTGAAATCAATTAAAAACTCCTTTGAAATAAATGTTGAGCTCATATTTTAGATCGCTTGATATAAAAATATATCTTAATAGAATTTTCAATTGAAATTGCTAAGTAATCAACTGGTTCTCAAAAAAAAATATTGTTTTCTTTGAATTATTTTCAATTTTAAGAGATTGTGTTAGTAAGTATTCTAAGATATTTGTGCAATTCATAACGGTCATTGTATGGTTCTATCGGTTATATCGTCTATTTCTTGCCGATAGTTTTAAAACTATTGTTGGTAATTTTCACCTAAAAATCTGATACAACTATAAAACATTTATTTACTATTTTTATTAAATGTTGTATAGGGTATCATATAGCGTCAATGAAGACGTTCCGCGAGGCAGCGTTTTCGGGCCAATACATTATAAAATATTTACATCAAATTGCAACTTACGTCGATGATACAGCAGTATTAGCTTCCAGCACTTGTCCATTTGAAGCTTTACATCTTGAACAAATGGAACTGAATAAAATTGGATTCTAAACAAATGGAAATAAAAGTCAAAACTGAAAAATCGGCTCATACTCACTTTACGTAAGGGTGGCTGACCAAGTTTGTCTAATTTTAATTTTAATTTTGAATATAAATATGCAAAATCCGCTACACGGTCTAGGTCAAATATTTTTGGTAGTTACAAATATTAGCACAAAGTCATTATACCCTGACCATATAGTGTTATAGGGATATTTATATACCTAACAAATATTTTTTTAAAGTGCCTTTCCTCAAAAAGTACCTAAATAAGTGCCCTTTTTAAAATAGTACCTTTTTTTAAAAGTACTCTTTTTTTAAATAAGTATCCTTATCTTAAAAAGTACGTTTTTTAAAAAGCACCTTTTATTTCAAAAAGTATCCTTTTTGTAAATGTAGCCTTTGTTGCAAAAATTTCCATTGCTTGCAAAAAATTTCGCTTATTTAAAGAAGTACCCTTTTTGAAAAAGCTTCGTTTATTAAAAAGTACTAAATTAAGTACCCTTTTTAAAAAATTGCTCTTTATATAAAAAAAATTACCTTTTTTAAATTAGTCTTTACTTAACCTTTTTCTAAATACACTGCTTTAAGTGTACAAAAACTACCCATTTAAAAAAAGTGCCTTTTTTCTAAAAGTGCGTTTTTACTAAAAAGGGTGCTTTTTAAAATTTTTGTTTTTGAAGTATACTTCTTTTAAAAAATTACTATTTTTTAAAAAAGGTACTTTTTTAAATATATGTTCATGTTAAGAAGAACATTTAATAAAAATATATTTAATAAGTGTTTGTTTATATGTGTAACAATAATGTGTAAATACACAAACACACCTCTTATACCGATCGACTCTAAATTACTTTTTGGACGATTTAACGATGTCTGTGACTGCACGTAGACCTGGGTTCAAATCACCGCATTCGATATCGAAATTTTTTAATCGAAATTAATTTTTTATTTTACAAAATAAAATACTAAGAATAATTTTACTCTGGCACAGTTAGCGAATTAAGAATAAAAGTGAAACGAGGTGGCATGTTTATCCGTCTTAATAAACCAATAATAAACCAAAATATTGAACTACGATTGATTTTAATCGATATCAAATATACAAACATATATTTGCAATCTAAATTTTAGATTAAATTTTGGTACATAAGCTTTTATCGGGAATGTTTTTTAGTATGTATATAACACCCTTACTTGTTCATTTTATTTTTATTTTTCGTTTTTGTTTCTATAAAATTAATTCTTCTACTTTACAATTATTTTACAATATGAAAATTCAACTGGCTGTTGTATTTTAATACAACATACAAAATAATATACCGGTTATGAACTGCCCAATTGTTTAATAAGAATTTAACATTATGTATCATGGGCAGGAAGTTCATCTAGTTGAAAAACCATTACAACAGTTGATGTAAAGTAGTTTTAATTTCGGTTATTGATTTCCTTCTTAATTTCATTTATTAATCATTTCAATAATACAATTTTTATACCAATATAAATAAGTAGCTTAAAAGAAAGTAAAATAGGATACTTCGAAATAAACAATCAAATCTGACAAGGAAATAGCCGATCAACTTTCAAACTTGATGTATAGTAACCATTTTTTTTTAATTTCCACTATTCGTACACCAATTTGGAAAAAATTTTAATAATTAATCACCATAAACAAGTAAAGGTATAATATTTAATGGCGAATTCCCATTTTGAGGCAAATTCCCGAAAAAAAGTTTTTGGTTTTTACAAGCAAGACCAAGCGAAAGCTCTTTCTATTATCAGAGTTTACGCAGCTTCTTAAAAAAAACAAGTAAGAGTGTTAAATTCGGCTGGGCCGAATCTTTCATACCCTCAACATTTTCATATTCAATTTTCATTTTTTTTATCATTTTCCATTTTTCAATTTTCATTTTTCGTTTTTCATTTTTAGTTTTTCATTTTTAATTTCTCATTTTTAATTTTCCATTTTCCACTTTTCACTTTTCATTTTCCATTTTCCTCTTTTCATTTTTCATTTTCCATTTTCCATTTTCGATTTTTCATTTTCCATTGTTCATTCTTCAATTTTCATTTTTCATTTTTCATTTTGCTTTTTCTTTTTTCATTTTTCATTTTCCATTTTCCATTTTCCATTTTTAATTTTTTATTTTTCACTTTCCATTTGCCAATTTTAATTTTAAATTTTTCATTTTCCATATTTCATTTTCCATTTTTCATTTGTCATTTTCCATTTTTCACTTTCCATTTTTCATTTTTCATTTTCCATTTTCCATTTATCATTTTTCATTTTCCTTTTTCCAATTTTCATTTTTCATTTTCCATTTTCCATTTTTAATTTTTTGCTTTTCGTTTTTCATTTTTCGTTTTCCATTTTTCATTTTTCATATTCCATTTTTCAATTTTCAATTTTAAATTTTAATTTTCCATTTTTTATTTTTCATTTTTAATTTTCCATATTCCATTATTCATTTTTTCATGTTCCATTTGTCATTTTTCATTTTTCATATTCATTTTTCATATTCATTTTTAATTTTTCATGTTCCATTTTCCATTGCTCATTTTCCATTTTTAATTTTTAATTTTTCATTTTCCACTTTTAATGTTTCATTTTCCATTTTCCACTTTTCATTTTCCACTTTTCATTTCCATTTTTCATTTTACATTTCTCATTTCTCATTTCTCATTTCTCATTTTCCATGTTCGATTTTCAATTTTTCATTTTCCATTTTCCATTTTTCATTTTCCATTTTTCAATTTTCAATTTTCTTTTTTCATTTTTCAATTTTCAATTCTCAATTTTCAATTTTAAATTTTCTCTTTTCAATTTTCAATTTTCAATTTTCAATTTTTAATTTTCAATTTTCAATTTTCAATTCTCAATTTTCAATTTTCATTTTCAATTTTCAATTTTTCATTTTCCATTTTCCATTTTCCATTATTCATTTTTCATTTTTCATTTTTCATTTTTCATTTTCCATTTTCCAGTTTTTATTTTTATTAATTTTTAATTTTTAATATTTAATTTTAATGATAAAAAAAATATGTGGTAAAACTTGATGGGCCAATGTGACACGTGCAGTATTAATATACACACAACTGTAATGAATTCAGCAATACGAAGAATTACAACATATACAACATATCTTAAGAAAAACAACAAACACACTGAAAAATTTTATTTTTTCAAGAGTTTTTTCAAAGTTTCATTCATAGCTCGTGAACTCTTCGACCAATTTTGACGATTTTAAACAGCAACTCCTTTGGTTTAGATATTGACGGCGTAATCGTGATTTCCACAGACAGACGGACAGACGGTCATCGGTAAATCAGCTTCCCTTGTTATAAGGATCAAGAAAATATATATTTTTGGGGTCTCAGGAATTTATTTCGATGCGTTACAAACGGAATGACAAACCTATATATACCCTCTGCCACTGAGGTGTGGAGGGTATAAAAACGGGTCCGTAAGGCAGAATGTTTAAAATCAACAATTCTAGTGGTTTTAAGTGGGACTGTGCCATACACAACACATGTATTATATGACTGGTTTTATATGTGATTAATAAACGTGTTTCCCTTGTAAACATGCTTGTTGAAAGTTTAATTTTTTAGTAGTTTATAAACGGACTGCTTTCCAATCCAGCTTCCTTGTGAAGGAAACGCTTAGTAATGGATTATTGTTTTGTGTTGCTTCTATGAATCGTATATTTTTTATTAGAAGGACTCATTCGTTCCTTGCTTAAATATTACATGCATATTGTAGCCATTTATCAACATAGCGTTTATTATATATCTATAATACTAATAGGTAGAGCCATTTCTTGTGACCGATGATTTGCTCAACAGTTTTCTCCCGATTTTGAACAGCCGCATATTATTTGAAAGGTATTTCTTTTTAGTTGTCCGCCAGATTTACAGATTTTAAAATTTTTAAATTCTTTTGGAATAAATTGCATTTAAAGTTGCTACTAACATAAATGTATACAATGCTATGTGTGTGATTATTAAATTTGTTAGTATGTTTGTGACTTTTGAAAGTTTTCTTGAAAAATAATTTTGGACCTAAACCAATGATTGGACAAAAACCAATAACGACAATAATCGATATTTAAAAAGTGTTGAATTGTGAATTGGCTAAAATTGATTAGCATACCTTTAGGGTTTTTATTAAATGAAAAAATAAAATTTCCTAGAATTCGCACTCGCATTTCGAGGGCGGGGAACTGCTAGTTTAAATAAATTATTCGCAATTTTGCGCTTTGGGGCCCCATGAGAATACACTCTTCTAGTTAAGTTTGTCCAAACAATTATTGAAATCTAGCCACAAATCCTGATTTTAGTTTTCAGAACTGTTTTTGCTTTAAAAAAAGTTTTAAAAAAACAGAAAGTGCCATTTTGAATAGTTTGTTTTGGAATTTTAGAGTTTTGTATATAAAGATCGCCCTAATTAAAAAAAAACGAAAAACATCTATATTTTCCTCTAATTTATATTTTTCACGTTTGTAATATGCTAAAATCGTTTTTTTTTTGTGAAAAATAACAAAATGTGTATTAAATAAGTGCACATCAATTAAACGAGGTTTAACTACTCTATTGTATTGTAAGAATATAGCAAAGTTAATAATTAATTAATTTCAAACTTAATCATTATTGTCAAGATATATAAAACTTTTTCTCTTTACAAATCACCCAGATTTCTATATATACATATATATAATAAAGTACCAAGTACTAGCAAGCAAATTCGAGTTCTGAGCTTTGTGTGTATATATATGTATGTATGTATATACATAAGTATATGTTTATCAGTATAAACATTGAAGCATTAATAAAAAACATCAGCAGATTTTCTGGAGAAAAACTAATTCAAACTTAAAGAAAAACTTTGATTATTTTCCTTTCGCAGTGGTACAAAATATCAGAAATATGCTGAAAATGCCACAAGGTAAAAAGTTTGGGCACTCGACTCAAAAAGAATAATTTTGTTTGATAGTAGATTTAAAATGTTTAAAGTTTATTCGGTTTGCATTGGTGTTGAAAATTAAAGGAATGTTTGGTTCGAGCTACCAAAATTTTTGCGGACCAAAAAACAAAAAATTCTTTTCTGGCCAAATTATTTGAGAGACCCTTATTGACCTTGTATCTGCGTTGCCTAGTGTTAAACTATATTATCATAATTAATCGCGTAAAGTTGAGTTTACAAATGAATTCTACCACGAAAAATGATCGATACGAAAATTAATTGTTTAGAGTTGGTAAAGAGTAAATTCGATTTAGTTTTCATTAAGTGCAATACTATCTCGTGCTCGATCCGATTCAGCAAAAATGTGTAACATGATATTTCAACACCTACACACAGAAAAAGGATTGGTTGGAATTCGGTTACAACTAGAAAAATTTGTTAAAGTAATTAGAACTTTTATTGTAAGTCTTTAATATTTAAAAATAAAATAGATATTCCATTAAAACTATAGTCTAGTCACAATTCATTTAAATTTAAGATACCTACAACAAAATATTAGTTACGTTTACCAATCAATGCCTTTATGATAATTAATTTCTAAACTAATTTAATTGAGGCAACCTAATAAAACCAAGAATAACATGCCTCAGTGCTCAATATTGGCGACTGCAACTACTAATTCTATTATAACAATATTTTTCAAACCGAAAAATTTTAACAGATATTCAACAAATAACTGGTTAGAGTACTATGTATAAGATTTGTAGTAAGAATGGTTTTTCGGTTTTACTAAAAGAAACCCAAATTTTCGCCCTCTTTTGGTATTTCTAACTGAAAGGAAATTCCATGAATCAAATTCTGTTGTAAATACCAAAAAAAAAGATACGAATATGATTAGCCAGGCCGAATTGTTGTTTAAATTTGTCATTCGTCAAATAAAATAAAAAAAACAGTAATAAATATATTGTGATAAATTAATTTTATAAATTATAATCGCAACGTGTCAAAAAAAGAAGAGTATACAAGATATACCCGTTATTATGGAATCTGAAGATGTTGTCCCGTCCCTATGGAATGTGTTTTTTCTGGTATTTATGGTTATAGTTTAGACTATGTTGTTTAGTACTATCGTTTCCTGCATCAAATATGCACATGTACAGATACTCAGAACGTAGTCAGGCTTTCATTGCGGTGGCAACTCGTAATTTAGCAAACAAAGTCAACGCGTTGAAGTATATAAAAATTTCTCCAATGCCTGCATTAGCGCTAAAAATGTTTGTGAGGACATATGTAGTCATAGATATGCAGTTATAGATCTTTGTAGAGGCGTTATGATATGATCGCATTGATCATATCACAACTCACTTTATGATAATAATCCTTGATAGTTTATAATAATTTTTGATAGCAGAAAATAATAAAAAAATTTTAAATAATATATGCATTTTTAAATAAATCCATAAAATAATAATTTTAAAAGAGCCTAAGGGCCATTATTAAAACTTCCCTTTAAAGTAAATGTTAGTTAAAGGTAACTTTAGCTAAAGTGAGCAATAAAGTTACCTTTAACTTCTTTTCGTTATTACAACTTCCCAGTAAAATAAAATTAATATTATTGATATTGTGGCAACACCAAAGGAAACACCGATTACCTTTAACCAAATGAATTGCTTTATAAAATACGTAGTGGAAACGTTCCTTTTTTAGTTCCCAAGCAAACAATAGAATAAAAATTAAAAACTTTTATTACAAGTTGCATAATTGTTGTAAATGTGTAATAAAACTTTTTAATACATATACAAGCATATATTTAAGTATATATAAATAAATTTATTTCCAAAACAAAATTGGTGTGAATTTATTCTTCATAGATCAGAAAATGTGGCAAGATTAAATACATAAAACTCACGTTAGAAGTTAAAGGCAACAATATCTTCACTTTAGCTTATCGGTCACTTTTAGCTTAAAGTATAGTTGTAATAACGAAAAACTAATAATCTGCCCGATAACATCCTAACTTTAGCTATTGGCAAGTTGTAATAATGGCCCTAAATGTAGGATAAGTACCCTTCACAACGCCTATGGCACATATTTAGGAAACTTTGGAGCAAAGTATTATTAGAAAACACACATTTCTAACAAGCACCAATTGAAGATTTTCTAAAAATATGACCGAATACTTTCACTTATAATATTATGGGCTTTTATTCTTTTGCAGTTTTTTACTCATTATATATGCGCGTTTCTTAATGGATGTAACATTGGATTAAAAAAATCATTTTAGCCATTTATTTGGTACCATTTGCATGTTTAATGAAAAATAATGGAATCATCTCTTTATTTTATTGTATACATTTTTCCGCAGTATATAATAATTTTCTTTACATAAATTGAAGGCCTTTGAATTTATAGTAAAACATATTTTACTTTTTATTTGTATACTTTTTTCCATTTTATTCAATTAAAAAACTAATACTGAAAGTTTTGTAGCTTGAAATTTTTGAGTGGGACCTTAATGGGAACACAACTTATGTTACGCAGCTCTGCAAATTAATTTATTTTGTATTTTCCACTGGTCCTTTCAAACATTTTATATTACCTCATCATAATGTACCATGTTTCTAGTAGTTGTAGCAATTAGTTGCTGTTTTAAGCTCATGCAACAAGGCTTTTGCGTTTGTTGTTGGAAAGAAACAAAAAGAGTCATCAAAGTTTTTATTAATATTTTTTTCATTCTGACGAACAACTTTTTTTTTACCAATATTAGGATCTTGTACTCGGTGCACTGAAGCTGAGTAATAATAATGCACAAACCGATAAGAAAAAACTATTATGATTGAATAAGTAATAAAGTCATAGCAGAACAATAAGATATTGTTGTTGCATACAAATCTAAAGAGAAGATGGAGTTGTAGTAGCAGCAACTTACTATATTTTAATATAATAATATCATGTTAGCCCCTATGTTGTTGATATTTTGTTGTTGCTGTTTCTTGTGGGATTGTTTACAAAGTTTGTCTGCTTTAAGTTTCATAATATTATCTTAGTTTGTTTTCTTTTAATTTAAAAACTGTACATGCAAGAATTTTAATATATTAGTCCAGCTAAAAAGCTCTTCGGTTTTAAAATTCCTTTAAAACGACTATGGTGGGCCATTAAAATTACACTTTCTTTAAATTCATTCGCCTTCTACTAATTTGTCATAAAACAAAAAGTGTCACTCCTGTATTTTGATGTAAAATATCTACGAAATTTAAGAAAAATTAACTACATGCAACTAGTTCATTAGGTGAACTAATTAAGTGACGATTTCATTGGAATTTAAATGATGTCAATGTTTGGGCATTACTGTTACGTATTTGAAAGCTATTGGGTTGTAATAAATTGTTTTATATATAATACTAGCTGACCCGGTAAACGTTGTTTTGCCATATTATTTATATCTAGTGAATAATTTTGTTGTTAATTAAAAAATAAATATGGGGTTGCGATTTATGACAGAATTAGAAATGGAGCGCTGGAGATCATGATCGCCGATGAAAACAAAAAAAAAACAACCATTTATTTTCTCAATATATGAGAGATGCCACGCCCACTGGCCCAATCCTGCCCATTTTTTGTTCGACTAGTCATACTTAAAACCAATTAAGTTGCACAAAATCCTTAGCTTCTGGCCGTCATCGAACTGTAGAGACGTGCTTACCATGTATGGGAGGTTAAACGTCCACTTGTTTCATTACGCTTATTTTTCACATAAATTCTCACACTCATCATTCGTGAACTCATACCTAGTTTCGAGACTGTCGGTTTTATAGTACTCCAGATAATATTTTTTGTATGGGACGTGCCACGGCCACTAACCTAATCCTGCCCATTTTTAGTACGACTACTCACATTAACAACCAATTAACGTGCAGCAAGTTTCAAAACTCTGGCCATCATAGTACTCTAGCTATTTACCATGTGTGGAAGGTGCCACGCCCACTGGCTTAATCCCGCAAATTTTTTCCGATTATTAACGTTTATAACTTATGAAATCACACTAAGTCCCAAGAATTTATTTATGACTTTTAATATTTACTTTGTATGGTGGGCGCCACCCACTGGCCCGATCACGCCCATTTTTTTTCCAACGCTTCAAATTAATTTAGTATGTATGTGTGCATGGTTTCAGAGCTTTTGCTGTCATTGTATTCTAGATATTATATATTAAAATGAGATGTTAAAAATTCACTTGATATGGGAAGTGGCATGCCCACTTGATAAAAAATATAAACTATTTCGGTCCAGTGGTGTAGTCTCCTATAAAGGACCACCAAACATACATACATCCAAACACACATCCATTTTTAAACTCTTTCTATTAACTCATACTCTCTGTCTGTCTGTCTGCTGGCTGTCTGTCTGCCATGGCTGGACCCCATTCCTCCTTATCCAATTGATTTGAAACTTGGCCCATAGTCTTGTCGTGACTACAGGTTAATTTTGGGGTAGTCACGCACAGTCACGGTGTGATCTAAATGTAATTTCCCCTCGGCCGATCGATCTCAAACTTCGTCCATACACTTGCTGTGAAAAAAAGATTAACTTTGACTTAGTCTCGCGCAGTCGCGCATGGTCACGCACAGTCACGGAGTGATCTAAATGTCATTTACCCTCATCGGATCGATCTGAAACTTGGTCGATATACTTGCTGTAAAGAAAGATCAACTTCAACATAGTCACGCGCAGACACGCACAGTCACGGAATGATTTAAAACCGATTTCTTTATCCGATCGATCTAAAACTTGGTCGATAGACTTGCTGTGAAAAAAAGATTAACTTTGACTTAGTCACGAACAGTCACGGAGAGATTAAAACCCTTTCCCCTCATCCGATGGATCGGAAACTTTGTCCATATACTTCTTGTGGCCAAAGATTAATTTTAAGATAGTCATGCACAGTCACGCACAGTCATGGAGGTACTCAAAACTCATATGCATAAGGAAAGAAAGAGTTTTAATAAAAACTTTGTTTTCATGGGTTAGATTATTAAACTCTTTATTTTAACTCATACTCTATGCCTATCTTTTGTGGGGCAACCCCATTCCCCCTAATCCGATCGATCTGAAGCGTAGTCCATACACTTGCTGGGAATAAAAGATTAAATTTGAATAAGTCACGCACAGTCACGCATAGTCACGCACAGTCACGCAGGGATTAAATACTCACTTCCGCTCACCCGATCGATCTGAAAGGTTGTGACCAAAGATTAATTTTAAGATTGTCGCACATAGCCACGGAGATATTCAAAACTCGTATACATAAGGAAAAAGAGTTTTAATAAAAGCTTTGTTTGTATGGGTTAGATTATTTGAACTTTTTTGTTTTAACTCATACTCTCTGTCTGTCGTTTGTCAACCCCATTCCTCCTTATCCAATTAATCTGAAACTTGGCTCATAGTGTTGTTGTGCCTACAGATTAATTTTAGGGTAGTCACGCACAGTCACGCATAGTTGAAAATTTTTTCAAAGACATTTCAAATGTTATGCTATATAGTGTATATGAAATAAATATCAAACGTTATTCATATCTTCAAAGAAAAATATGCAAATACAGCTTTTTTCGCCTTTAAAAACTTAACCTCTCCCCTTTAATAGTTTAAATAAAATCACTTAAGCGTAAATTTTTATTGAATATTAATGTTATCTATTTTTTTGAACACATCTGATATGTAATCAGTAAATAATATCTATCAATATTGAATTAATTTAGTTCAAATGGCAAATGCTTTGATTACATCATTATTGCAAGAATCCATTCTTCAACATGTGCAATTATAAGGAAAACGGAAATAAGTATTATTTATTATAACTGAAATTAAAACGTGTTAAAATGTAATATTTATACCCTATACCAGTATATAATCACGGTATAACGATTTTGTGCTGATGTTTTTAACAACAAAAATTATTTGATCAAGACCCACCTTTTATTATACCGATCGATTCAGAATAACATTCGGCCATTGGTCGAACACTATTGGGTGCATACAAATGGCACCCATGAGATCGATTTAAATTGCCATAAGATTCAAATTACACTGTGGAACAAATGCAGGTTAGCAAAAGTTAGGTCGATTCTGAGAGTAAGGAGTGAAAATAGAGGCTAAATTAGAAGACTCGTATCGCGGCGTTTGTTTATGTTAGTTCGAATTTTTTTTTTAATCGAAATTCGAACATTCCAGTCAAATGCCGATTTTCAGCATATTGTTTATAAGGTTTTTTGGTTTTAACTCGTCGACTAATTGATATTTTTTCAATCTGTAAAAGCCTAATTATTGCTGTAGGCCTGTGCAACAATCAAATTTTTTTAAAAAATTGATTTAGAAAATTTTTGTGGTGCTTATAAAGCAAAATGCTTTAAAAATTATTTTTTTTCATGCTTTTTGAAAATATTTTACACAAAACTAAGCCTTTTTTGCTTTCTGTTTGATCTATACTATGCTTCTCAGTTTCTTCAATAAATTTCATTTCGTGTAGCCTATTGTCTTTAGGCCATTTCCGTCCAATGCGACTATTTCAGTTATGCTGTTTGTACTGGTTTATTCGTTTAATACCTTCTCCGTATCGTGAATCCCAATCGCACAAAAAACACGGATATGTTGGACGGCCAGATGCTGTTAAGCCTGTAATCAATGAAACTATTTTGAGGCCGCAGCAAATGCGCCACTGGTGTTCGTTATATTTGACTACTTCTAGAATGTGTTTCAAATTATCGATATTTTCACTAGTGTCAGTGCTATACGCAATCGGAACAGAAGGCATTCTATTTGTCTTGTGCAAAAGCACAACTTTTAAGCTGATTAGTGAACTATCGATGAATAAACGTCAATCGTCTTTTTTATAGATTAACCCTATCGTCTCCATTAATTTTTCAATATCGTTGCAATAAGCGAAATTTTTTGCATCATTCACATTGAAGAACTTTTCTTACTCTTTTTGGCGTTTTTGATATGCTGTTACTTTGGTACCTTTCGGCAGCAAATTATTTCCTTTCAAAAATGAAGCCAGTAGTTTTGATTTTTTCTGAGTCAAACACAAATTTGCAACAATTCCATCCAATTGGTTTTGTGTGACTAGGATTGGGTCCTTTGATGTTTCATAGCATGTACCTTCACCAGGGTCGTATTCTGAGAAGAAATCCGTTGATGTAGCAGCGGCGGTTGTAGTACTGATATCTGTTTGAAGATCAATACTTCGGTGTGTTGGTACTGGAACGAATTCTGAGTGCGGTTATGGTAATTGGACACTTGCTACATAGGTTTTATTCTTTGCTTTCCTTTTATTCAAAGTTTTATGGTAGTTGATACATCCATAGCAATTTTCTTCTTGATGCGGGCTGTTGTCTAATCACATCATTGGTATACCAAAAGGCATAGCCTTCTTCTTTTCACTTTTCCATTGCATGAGAGTTGAATAGCAATAAAAGCAAACTTTTTTAGGGTCATAGTTTACGTCAGTGATAAACTCTTGCGAGATATATTGTTTATAGGCTTCCAAAAAAAAAAAAAAACACTCGCATTGCCACATTTTTCATCGCTTGCTATGATACGTCCACAAACATTACAAAAATGGTCCATTTTACATTTTGGTTCCGACATTTTTAATACAATATATATTATACAATGTTTTTTTTTTTTTGTTATTTTTATGAAACCGATGCACTTAACTTAAATTACCCACAAAATGAAGTAAGTTCCAAAAAAATTAATAGCGAATTTTTTCACGACCGAGCGAAAATTAAAAGACATCAGCTTCGGCTGAGTTTCGAGTCTTAACTGAATCTTCATTTTTGAAATTAGTTCGCTTGTACGAAATAAAAAAAATCGCTACCTGTGCGGTGGTTGAAAACAAAAAAGTTGTTTTACTAATTCCTAATTCTTGGAACTTCCCTTTTTAATTACTTCTACCTAAATCGCTATTTATTTAATGTTTTTTGAATTTTTAACGCAAATTATCGACTAAGATCATTTTCTTTTCAAATTAAATTTATTGAAGAAACTGAGATGCATATTATAGATCAAACAGAAAGCAAATAAACTTAGTTTTGTGGAAAATATTTTCAAAAAGCAAGAAAAAAAAATAATTTTTCCAACATTTTGCTTCATAAGCACCACAAAAATTTTCTAAATCAATTTTTTAAAAAATTTTAATTGTTGCACAGGTCTCTAGCAATAATTTGGCTTTTACAGATTAAAAAAATATCAATTAGTCGATGAGTTATACCCAAAAAACAATATAAACAATATGCTGAAAATCGGCATTTGACTGCAAAGTTCGAAGGTCGATTACGGTAGAAACGGGTCTTCTAATTTAGCCTCTGTTTTCACCTCTCACTCTCAGAATCAACCTAACTTTTGCTAACCTAAATTTGTTTGACAGTGTTATCATATCGATCTCATTCGAATTAGGTGCGTGTGTGTTTATTACATCCATTAATCAATAGTCCAAAAGTAAACCTTATAGAACAATTCTTAGTCGTATGCCCCATATAAAGTTGCTTCCAGGTCTTCACTCAAACCTATCAAAAACAAAAGTATTACACAGATTTTTCCCAAATTTGGTGTGTATATGTTTTTAAAAAAATTAGTGACTTCAGCATATATGGTCAGGATTGGTCAATTTTCCGACCTAATCCCCATATAAATATGGCATCTAATATGAACTTTTTTAAATCTGCAGATAAAACAATTAATAAAAATTCCACTCAGATTTGGTTTATGCTTTTTTTCTATACCCAATTATTTAAACCAAAGATCAATACTCCAAACACATGGTAGACGGTAACGCACATTCTCACTTGTTTTTTTTTGTTTTAATAATAGCTTACTTGAACTTTGATACGATTGACTACCTGTTAATGTGTTTAGAACTTTACTCAAAATTTTGTACCAACCAGATGCAACAAAATATGTTACATCGACTGTATACAACACACTTTTCTTACCAAAAACCCTATTCTCTTTTTTCTATAACTTCTAAGTTACACTCGGGAATCGGAATTAAAACGTTTATATTTATTTTTAGTTTCTTAACTGAAAACACTATAAGGGTTTTCACTCTTGGAAGTAAAGTACCCTTGTAACCGTTGTAAATGTTGTAGATATAGTAAAAGTACTATTATTTACAACACCGCAACAACAAAATGTATGAAATACTAAACATTTACAAGACTGAAACAGCTGATTGTTGAGCTGCCAAAAGAATTGTTAATTTTTTTATTTTTCATTTTGTGGTAAATGGATCAAAATAATGAAAAGCCCCTTCTCTAGATGACCCGAGTATGTATAGGGCAATTGATAACTGGTATTCAATTGGACATTGTTCACATTAATGGGGTTGGTTAAATTCTGTATCTCCAGAAATCATAGCCACCAGTATATGAAACACAATTCGACTAACCCTCAGCATTTGCAAAAATCTGTTGTCATTTAATTGGGTTAAGACATTTAGTGATTACTTCATTGATTTTGGAACCGAATTCCGAGCTCCGCGGCGGTACACTTTAATTGAAATAATGTCATCAACTAATTCATCTAAAATGTGGTCAATGGCATCATGTTTACATGTATCTTCAAAAGGAGAGTAGTTATATTTTTGTATTGTTTTTATTATTGCAAGTAATACCGTACCTTCAACGTCCAGAATCTCAGCAAATTCTATTTCGTCATCTGCATTTTGTACAAAAAAATTATAGTTTTTTCTTTTTCCGTAATTTTGGGCACTTTACTTATCTGCAAATCCTTGTTGATATTTTAAGTTTTGAAATTGATAAAAAAAAACCAAAACAAAAAACAGCTGATTCATTAGTTTACAATACACAGCACAAAAGATGTTCACGCTTTGTAGTATAAAATCGTTGTAAACATAACAGGGTTGTAAATTTAACACCAAGAGTGAATACCGCTTATATTCCTTTACTTCGTTGTTATTGTTAGTAACATACTCAATTATTGGACGGATAACTTGTAAATAAATTAATTTTTATACCCTATGCCACTATGGTTTTGGGTATAATGACTTTGTGCTGCTGGTTGTAACTACCAAAAATATTTGACCTATACTTATCTTTTATTATACCGATCGAGTCAGAGTCACTTTCAGAGTCGATCTAGCGATGTCTGTTCGTCCGTCCGTTCGTCTGTCCATCTATGTGTCCATGTTAACCTTGAAGTCAAACTACAGGTCCCAAATATGAATATATTTTAATGAAATTTGGTATATAAGCTTTTATCGGCCATAGGATAAACGCTATTGAAATTGTTACTTGTTATTTTATATATTAGAAATTTGCTGTAAACATACTGTAAATTTTATCAAGGAGATATATTAAAATTATACATCCTAGAAATTACAATAAAAGGATATACAAAGTTTTTCGATAGCTTTTGTAATTTCTGATTTTGCAAATTATCGAATTATTGATTTAGTTTTATTTGCATCATTGTTTTCCATAAATTTTTTTGATATATATTTCTGTTATAAATTCTTTATCATTAAGAAAATTTAATTTTATAAAATGTTAATTTTAGTGATAAAATTGTTTAGTTGATTTAATGATATCCGCCTGTCCATCTGTCATTTTACGTAAACCTGGTACACAAACTAAAGGCCACAAATATACAAATATATATTTTGATCATATGTAGATTTTAGCTGCAAGTCTTCTTATGCAACAACCGATATTTAAAAAAAAATTAATTTTTTAAAGAAAATACAAATTTTTAAAAAATTATTTATAAAATACATAGATTCTTTTAAAGAAAACATGTGTGCAGCGCTACAGAGTTAGTTAGACGGTGGTGATCGTATCTATATCAAAAAATTTGTATTGCAACCACATAGAAAATTTATATTTTTTCAAAAGTATACACATTTACGTCCATATCCCCTAACCAATTATAACCCATTTAAATTATTTTTAATATCAGCCGGACCCAAATATTAATAAAGTAGTTTAGCCTACTTTATCTACTGAGAGCCTGATTGTGATTTCCATTGTTATAAGGATTCAGAATATATAAATTTTATTGGGATTTTTTATAGTTTTATAGTTAAATTTTATTTAACTGAAATAACAATCGTCACCGAAATCAAGTATGAATAAATAAATAGCAGAGATTCTTTTATATGCTTTCAAATTAACCTGAAGGCATAATCAAGAAATCATATTGAAAATAATTTAATAAATATTGTTATACATTTTACTAAAATGCTGAACTTTAATTAGTCGGAGTGTTAGTGAAAATGAAATTATAACTATCCGCCTTCAGGTTAATCGCAAGAAATGTTTTTTAAATTATGAAATAGCCAGTTCCAGCTAATGGTGAAGTTTGTAAACATTTTGTTACAAAAATGCGCCTTAAACAGATAAACGAAGGGAGATAAATAAAAAAAAAAAACACGTAATATAGTACAGTAATTTGTTTCGAACAACTCTAAAATAGCTAAAAATAAATATTTCAAGCCCATAGCCTCACCTGCTAGTGTTTTTTTCTTAGTTATAATTTTAATTATAATTAAAATGATGTAAATAAATAAATATATCAAACAACAGAATATTCATCTGAAATAAACTATACAGAAAACTATTTGATTGAACTAGAGAGCGTTTTAAGATAAAAATTGGGTGAGTGCAATTTTATCTAAGATTAAAATTTTACTTTTGAAAAGTTGACACTTTTACATCTACTGAATTATACTTTTAGCTGTCAACTTTAAAAAAGTGTTCAGCTCTTCGTTTCTGCTATTGTTGAATATAAATAATGCCGACTGGCATATCCATCAAAAGCATGAAACAAAATTAATGAAATTACCATAATTCTGATACAAAAGCTCTTCGCACTTGACGTAATCACCAATGAATTTAAAAATTGAATGTAATAAAGAATAAGCCATTTCGATAAAAATTTAGGGTAGCTAATTTAAAACAATTTCCTAAAATAGCAACACAATAGAACACAACAATAAATTATATTGATAAAATTTGGCTACTGCACATAAAATTAAATAGACTTTTTATTATTAATTTATTTATTAGAAGAATTATATGGTTTTTTTTAATTATTTAAATTTAAAAATTTAAGCAGTAGTAATAAGAAATTTAAAAAAAATTATTTTTACCCTATACCTATATATATGTGTTTAGAGACCCTATCTCCTAGATCCAACTAACTACATACATAAAAATCAAACTGGGCGCGGTCCGCTATCTCTAGGTACAATATTAAAATTTGATTTTGACGCGCCCCTCCGCCCACAAACCAATAATCAAATATCAGATTTCACCAGCCATTTTGGAGTTCATACATAACATACATACATCCATTTTTTATGTATAAGAAGATGAGCATAAGCAAAATATTAACAATATTTACTTTTTACATTCGGATATGAAAATGTTCATGTCAGATGCTATATTTACATATATGGGGGCTAGGTCGAAAAATGGACCGATCCTGACCATATTTGGTATGATCACTTATTTTTTCACAAAAACATATACAAAACAATTTTGAGGAAAATCTGTGGACGACTTTTTTTTGATAAATTTAAGTGAGGATCGCGAATTAGCTTCATATGGGGGCTATGACTAAAAATGGTCCTATAGGGTTAATTTTTGGACTACTAATAAATGGATGTAATAAACATACACAACATAGGAGTCATTTGTTTGGGGTCTGAACATGAACCGGTCTTCACCAAATTCAAAGCGTTCATCCTAAAGCAGATAGAAAGAAGCTTACGTACTATATGTCATCAATATATTTCGATCTGTATTTTGATTAAAAGCTTTAAATGAACACACAGATGGACGGACGGACGACTCAGAATCGGTCGGTTTAACAATAGATGGGTCTAACTCAAATATTTTTTAATTGAAGATACTTTTTTAAGAAAGAGTACTTTTGTAAGAAAAAATACTTTTTAAGTAAATTTATTTTTTTAAGAAAAGGTACTTTTTAAAAATTTAAAAGCAAAAAACTCTTTAATTATTTTAATGTTTATCACATCTTACCGTTATAAAAAACACCTGATACGATTAGGGTTAATGAGGTCATGTACATGCTCTTAAGACATACCATTAAATTTTTCTCAAATATGTTTTAGTTGTATTGAAATTCATTAAGCGGGGGGGTAAAGTACTAAAGTGTCAAAATTTCAAATAAATCGGAGTAAAACACATGCAGATACAGCGTTTTCAGCGACCAGCCCTCATACGGGGAATATCGCATATCTTAAAAACTTTAAATCAATTTTCTCGCAAACAACATATTTGAAGACCGTGAAGATTAAAATCTACTTCACCGATCCTCTTGAAATTTTATATACTATTTCTACACATAAATCGCCAGGTAATCACGATGATTTTTTTTTTATTTTTCAATTGCTTCCCCATATTTTAACAACAAATTCACCGAAATTTTATAGAAAAATTCGTTTTTTCACTTAAAAAATTTTCGTGATTTCCTCGGGCAACATATCACCTTTTAAACGCAATTCGATTTTTTTATTTCACATGATGCGGTAACTAGTTATGATGTTCACCACAAAACAACTTTTTTTCGTGGCGCCTCCGGAGATTCGCTATTACGTACTTATTTATTAAACTTTTTAACTGAAAATTTTTACAAAGATACTTCAAATGTTATACTATAACATATATATGAAATAAATAATCCAACATTAGTTACTCATATCAACAAAAAAAAATTAAGAAAATACGCCTTTTTTCGCTTTTAAAACCTTACTTCCCCTTTAAATTTAAGTGAATATCTGGAGGATGGTGATACGGGGAGGGACTAGATAAGACATACAATTTTATATGAAATGGCACTCAAATATTTATCAATATGTGACCGGTTATCTACCCCCTTTAATCATCTCAATATGAAATTGGGCCAACAATAAACAATTTGTGGCCATTAGTTTTGTCTGTTCTACCACTTGTCTTAGTTTGAGCGCCTCCAGTAACTATCCCATAAGAGAGCTCTTTTTTTTTAAGGGATATAACTTCGCTTCGTTTAAACTTACAGTTGTCGCGTTTCGGTACGCCCATCGTAACGAACAAAAATTTATGAAATGTATTTATATAATAATTTAAATTTATTGCAAAGCTCTCAGATATACAACGTTTTAGGTTTGGCATCTGGAGCGTAAACATATAAATCTGTTGATCTCGAACACGTGAACATGACACATATTTTTTTATTTATTTTATTATTTTATTTCCTGTACAACAAGAAAAAATCTTATAATTACAGTACAGGAATAATTATGTAAAAGCATGACATATGCTGGTTATAATTCGGTTTCACATTGTACATACATAGTTAAATATAAAGTACAGAAATATATTAAAGAATTAAAAAAAAGAAAACAATAAGAGATTAAAACAAGTAAGAAAATACGATACCCTATACCATGATTTAGATACCCAATATTTTCAGTCCAACTAATTGGATATAGAAAATAAGCATGAACCAAATTTAAGTGGCATTGTTATTTTTTTTTTTTTGGCTGCAGATATGAAAAAGATCATATCGGGTGCTATATTTATATGGAGACTAGGTCGAAAAATGGCCCGATCGTGAACATATTTGGGAAAGTCACTTATATTTTTAAAAAATATATACAAATCAAATTTGAGAAAAACCTGTGCAATATTTTTGTTTTTTGACAGATATAAGTGAAGATCGGGAAACAGGTCTACAGGGGGCCTATGACCAGGAATTGTCCTATAAGGAATATTTTTGAACTGCTGATTAATTGATATAATAAACACATATACAACCAATTTAACTGAGATCTATATGATAATTTGGATCTTATGGCAAATTTATGTCGATATCATAGGGGTCATTTGTATGGAGACTAGGTCTGAACATGGACCAAATTTCACCAATTTCAACACCGTTATTGCTATGACCGACAGAAGCGTACGTACCAAACTTTATCAAAATATTTATATTTGCGACCTATAGTTTGATTACAAAGTTTACATGGACACACAGACGGACAGACGGTCCGATGGACGGACTTCGCTAAATCGGTTCAGAAAGTGAATCTGACTCGATCAGTATAATAAAAGATGGGTCTAGGTGAAATGTTTAAATAAATTTATATTAATTAATAAAATATTTATACAAAATATTCAAACTGAGATTGTGTAAGCATACTTCAAAGATAAAAGGCGCTAACGTGGAACTGTCACTTAGATACCAGATAGTGATGCCGAGGTAAAATAATTTTGTTTCTGGTATAATCTGCCAAACGAAAGATTTTCATAAACGTTAAATAGTTTTGTTGTGAAAATTAATTTATGAAGAAACAAAAGAACTCTAATTTTCATCTTATTTTCAATTGATACGCCAAAAAGCTTCTTCGTGAAAGGAAAAGTTCCAGCAGACCATGTTACACAATATAACATTAAGGCCGTCTTTACTATGAGAGTCACAACTTGCAAAAAGTTCACATCCGTTTAAAATGCTGGGAATTAAATACGTTTTGGCTAGAAGTATTCTAATTTTGAGCTGTCGTATTAATGTAGTTCGACCAAGTTAGAGTCTTATTGAAAGTTACATAAAGATTTTCTGCTGTTGAAACAAAATCAATTCTCACACTTTTATGTATGAAGCCCGGCTTTAGTAACTTTATCGTGGATTTCCTATCACAGATACTAACAAAAGAGATAACTACAATCATTTAAAGTCAAACGATATATCCTTAGATATCATTGGAGAACTTAGTACAAGTACCTCTGTTCATTTATATATTCCAGAATAATAGTTATGATGAGACTATAGCTACACAAACGGTACTCTGTTTTTTTTTTCAAAATTGATAAAATATGTACATAAATATATAAGTACGTATTCAAAGCAAATTGTTCTAAAAACAAATAAGAGTGTTAAATTCGGCTATGCCGAATCTTTGATACCCTCCACCTGTGTTTTACGTTTACATTAATATCTGGACTTCTTGCACTATTTGTAACATATGTATATAAAATATTTGAATATGTAAACACTTTGATAAGCCTATTACTGAATTATTACAATAAATGCTCTGAATTTTCATCATTTTATAAAGGTCTCTACATATTTTAGGTATAAATTGGCACAATGACACCCGATTTATCCCATTTTAAATACTAAACTGATCCAGGTAATTATAGACAATATTAAGTTTAACCAGGTAAATGGTTTATTTTGTAATTTTCTTTTTAATTTAAATTTTTTAATATAAAGCTGTATTTTATTTTTTACAATCCTTTTCAATCATCCAGAACTATTAGGATAGGGCACATTTGTGAGTCCGCATAGATGAACTTTCAACTCTTACTTGTTTTTATTGTATTAAATCTATCTTTGTGTCTTTAAATTAATTAAGATAATTAAGATGAAAATATTTAACAAATTGTTTTATTTTAGTTAATATCTGAACATTTTACTGATACAAGGCAAAACTAAAACTGCCAAAAATTTCAGTCAAAACTATTTTGAATGTATTTGTTAAATATCGCATAATTTTTTTCAATTTTAAACTTTAAAGTCTTTTTTAAGTCTGGTAATAACTCTATACTATGAAGGAAGTAAATATGTGGCTTCTTTAGTAATAATGACAAGGATAAAAAATTTTTGTGCATTACATTAAAATATTATAAATTTAAACATAATTAATTTTAGAAAAATGTCCGATACGTTTTCCGATGATGCTGAAAACACATCAAAGAAATACAGAAAATAAAGATTTTGCTTCAGTTAGTTGAGAGACGAGAAGCTAATGGATGGCTGGACGACTATAAATGCAGATGCAAGGCTTGTGAAAAAATATTAAAATGCGATAAATCAGATCTAAGTATACATGCTAATAACCACTGTTATAAACAAAATCATGTGAGTCCGATCACAGGGGAGATGTGTAAACATCTGGTAATAAATAAAATGCATAAAACAGCGACAAAAAGGTTATTATATATCATAATTTTTTCACCAAACAATCATGTAACACCGATTTGTCTTAATGTTTACATGTTACGCGTAAGATCTTACGCTCACATATTACGCTGTTTTTGTGATTGTACCTATTGTGAATTAGAAATTTTCCCCCCTGCGCGTATAGATGTTTACACATCAAAAATCTTTTAAAACCAAGAAATATTCTGTTTGAGTTATAACATCTCATTTGCAAGCCAGTTTAATTAATTGTGCAAATTTTAAATGCACATATCAAAAAGATGAATTATACAAAATTGTAAAAATAATTTTTTATAATATCTGTATGTTTTTTATATTATTCTAATGTAATTCTCATGATATTTTTATCTTATTTTTAATATTTTTTTTTCTTCGTTTTTATGTTATTTTTACATAATTGAAATTGAAAATGTACAAATTAAAAATAAATTTAAAAAAAATAGTGTAGGGGAAAAAAGTGGGTGTAGGTAAAAAAGGGAATTTTTTTCATAAGCGTAGAGATTTCTGAAAAAATCTCCTGGCATCACTAGTATCTATTGAAAACAATGACACAAGACAAAGCGACATAGACTTGCTTTGTTCAAAAGCTTCCATAAGACTGAATGAAATTGTTGCTAACTTTACTCTTTGGTTAGTATTTTCGTTTTTGTTACGCTGTATACATATAAGAAGCCGATTAGATTTCGGTTTACTGGTGCTGCTATGCATATGTGTCTTAACAAAAATATACGATATCCAAGTCATCATTTCGAAGATTATTTTAACAAAAATTACCTTACTGTGCCTTCTTCGAGCACTTTTGATGATTAAAAACTGATTAATCACATGCGCTATTAGAAAAAGACTAGAAAATGATTGTTGCTTACTCTTAGAAAGTGATTTATAGAAAAATTACATTAAATATGACTCAAAAATTAGTCGAAACTAATCAGAAAAGCGGATAAAAAGGACTCTCAAGAAGATTCGCGGATAAGGTAATATATCCTCCAAACAAAAGAATATTTTGTGATCAGCAAAAGAGAGCATTTATGACTGTTGTAATAGCACATATGAGTCAAAAAAGACTCTAGATGATCATTTATTGCATAAAATGCTTACTGGGATTTTATTCACTATCTGTAGAAACAGGTTTTTTTTAAGTAAAACAAATCTGCACACAATTTCAATTCTATTTCGTTCACTTTGTTTACTAGCTACCAGTAAAATAAGAAAATAGTGTTATAATAGAGCGTAATGATGAATTGTACTTCTCAATTAGTTTATTTTTAATGTGCCATAAGAAGTTCGGTTTGTGCTAAGAAAATCATGATTACATGTTTCCCAGGGCGAAGCTTGATCATAGCACTCTGATTGAATTGAGCTCCGCGACTATTCATAATGTGAATAGCTAGTGCCTAAAATTTCTTGTAGTTGGGAATGGCGTTTGTGTTAAGAAAAGCACGAATACATGTTCCCCAGGGCAAGGCTCGATCATTGCACATTGATTGAGCTGAGCTCCGCGGTTATTCTTAATGTGGATAACTCATGCGAAGAATTTTTGGGAATGGCGTTTGCCTCCGTCCCGACATTAAACAACAAATTTTAAAAATTTATTGTAATTAACATCTTTTTTTAACATATGACAAAAAATAGTAATTTTTTAAACACCAATTTTTTTACAGGATAAATATATTATGGTTTACCTACTACTTTTGAATGCAAGTATGCAGAGTTTATACATGTACTAAAAATACAACCCTTAAAACCATACTATTTTTGCAACTCTAAAAATTTCAGAATTTTCTATAAATAAAATAAAATACCGATTTATTTTAATATGCGCTTATTATGGATATACATATACAGAATATATGAATATTATTTATAGTATTTTGATATAGGCAACAGTTGTATGTATCAATTTGTAACATTTTGTGATGTTATAAAAATCGCAGAATATTGATATTGATATTATATATATTTTTTTTATTAATTAACTTAAATATTACACCAAAAAATGTTGATATTGATGAATTTTTATATTATTAACACAACGGCTACAAAAACAACATGTACAGCTATGACAAAATACAAAATTTAGGAAAACAATATAGGAAAACGTCATATTTTTTTAACTTTTCAGTGATTTCTCGGCACCTATGAAACGTATTGTCATAATTTAAAAAACAGGAACCTTCTCATGATGATATTAAATCATTCTCACTAAAAACGAGCGCCCTAGCTGTCCTATTGAGGGCGTTATCGTGACAAGAACACATATTCAAATAAAATTTCTCAGGACTTTTTTTTACTTCTCTCAATTCTAGGGACCAGATTAACCGATTTAGACGATTTTAAATAGCAAACTTCTCAGGATGTTAGTGAATCATTTTTTATACCAACGAGCACCCTAGCTACCCGATTAAAGCCGTCATCGTGATTTCCACAGACGGACAGATGGACAGACGGACAGGCGGACAACCGGACAGACGGACATCGCTATATCAACTCCGCTTGTTATAAGGATCACAAATATATATATTTTATGGGGTCCAAATTTTTTTTTTTCTAATTATTACAAACGGAATGACAAACTTATATATACCCTCTGCACACTGGAGTGGAGGGTATAATTATTTACAACTTTCAGTAAATAAAATTGCAATAAACATTTGATTTCTTTAGAATTTAACATTCGTAATACGACTTGATTTAAACATGTATTTTTTTTTTATAAATATTAGAAATTACATACAAATTTCAACAGAAAAATATTCATACTTGTTCACAGATAGTAAGCTTTGATTCAATTAAAATTTGACTGTTGCTTTTAAAAAAAGTTATATAAAATATCATTTATAAATTGATTGTCAAGCTGAAAGCTATGACTGCGCAAAAAAAATTAATAAGAATAATTTCGGAGAAAAAGATGAAGTTGCAAAATGCATGGAACATGCTTATGCATTTATGGAAAAAATGGACAGGTTTCTTGTTTGATATATAAATGGATAAAAGTTCAAATATAAAACGCCACCATGAAACAGAACATACTGACTTTTCAAAAAAAACATCCATTATGCACAAAAGATCGTACCGAAAAAATAAACCATCTAAAGTTATCAACTGATCAACAATCTTCTCAAATGAAAAAATCACCGAACAAAGTAAATCTGAATTAGAAGCCAGTTTTAAAATATTTTGGAACATTGCGATTTTATTTTAATGGCGATTTTATTTTAAAAAAATATATAATTATTATGATATCGTCGCTTGATCCAAATAATGATAAATTGTTGAAATCTAATATTCCAACATCACGAGATACGATGTCACGTTGAATTTCAGATATCCACAATCATTTAACAAAATCCATACACTGTGGTATACAAAGATTGTGTTTCACTTAGTTTAGGATATGATGAATACACTGAAAATACAGATCATACCCAATTAGCAATATATATTCGGTTTTTAAAAGAAGATGCTCTTGTACAAAAAGAATACTATGAATGATTCAATTAAATTTTGATTAAACCCCTTTGAAGTAGCTCTAGTTAAGGTGGGTTAAAATGTAGGTAAAGTCATTCATCCTAATAAAGATATAGGTTAAATGGAGTTGCTAGAATTGCAATCTGATTTAAACTTAACTATTGCACATAAATCTAACACCTTGGTTAAGTGTACATATGACAAAATATCCAAAACTAAAGACAGCAGCTTATCGTTTGTTATATATTTTTTGGCACGACTTAAAATATTGACCAACCCATTAACCATTACTCACTTAAAAGAGATCTGAACTCATCGGTTACAAATTGTGAACCGATTTTTAATAAAGTAGTCAAAACTAAAAAATATTAAAAATTAAAAATAAAAAAACTAAAAAACATTAAAAAGTAAAAAAAAATTAATTTCTTCATAAGTTTGCTGTATATTGTGAAAAAGAAAAACACAAAAATTAAAAAAAAAAATTAAAACATTAAAAATTGAAAAAGAAATAAATACAAAACATTAATAATTAAAAAAATCAAATTATTTCTTAAGTTTGAAGTTTTATATGAAATATACATAAATTAAAATTTCAGATTTTTTTTACATATATGCCAAATATATCACTTACAAATAAAAACGAAATTGTGATGGTCTGTGTGGCTTAACAGCTAAAAACCGTGTGCACCCCTTATAAAAAGGGTGTCCCAAAATTCACCAAACATTAGAATGATTTTTTTATTTAATTATAAAGTACATACATACATATGGAATAACACATTAAGCAAATAGCATCCACGGCTTTGCTGTTACATACGCACTCTTTCGCCGAAATTTTGCATGACAATTGTACATAAATTTGTCCGAATTTGGTTAATGTAACGTTGCACGGGCGGTTGTGGGCTTATTCACTGCTTGAGCCGGTCAAGCATTTCGAGGAATAATGCCTTCAGTCCAAAATTCGTACCAAAAGTAACACGTTCTGGGTGCATTTAGGTTCTCTGAACCACAAATACGGTAATTCTGATGATTAGCGCATCCATAAAAAGTGAAAATGTGCATTATTGTTTTTTTTTTTTAAATATTGTCAACAATGAAAACACGTTATTGTTTCATATAATGTTTCGTTTTTATTAATTTTAAACTGTCAGCTGTCAACTGTCTTTTTCTTATGGTTACCAACACTCAACTGCCCAAATGGCAGCAAATTAAATTCTTGAATAAATTTTAGGAAACCATTTATGATATTAAAATTCAGTTTGTGTGTATGTGCTACTCCCATTATTCCGATCCTCTCGCTATCATCGTAGTCTATATAATTCACTTTGAATGGGAGGTGCCATGTCCAACATTAGTCGGACTACTAATATTAATAATATGTCAAGTCACACAAAGACCTTACCTAAAATAGTACTCCTGATATATCATATATCACATTACCGTTGCGGTCCCCCTATTTTTAACTCAATTGCTCACATACACTATTCATGGGGTCACTCTATGTTTCAGAACTGTAGCTTTCAACTAGTAATGCCCTCGTGCTTTACTTATACTTAAGTAATTTATAGACTTCCCCATAATTTAATCATAATAATCCGCATATTGGCTTTGAATAGGGGGTGTGATGTCCTCTGATCTTATTCCGCCTATTCCAGGTACGACAGATCTCTCACTGTTAAATCACTTCACAATCCCTCTCATTTTTGGCACAGCCACTCATATCAATAACCAATGAACTCAAACAAAGTTTCAAATTATTTGAAATAAATATTTACTTTGCATTGCAGTTGCCCACTTGATAATCTTCTTTCTAGAAAATTATTTAAAAGCGATTCCTTTTAAAATAACAAATACACAAACAAGCAATACAGTTTTCAGTTTTATTGGAATTTATTTAAAATAAAATCATTTTTCTTATTATTTATTCATAAATTTCAGATTGTAGGGCAATATTAAATTGTCTTAAAACAATTTTCTAACAATCGCAGTCAGCTATTTAAAAAAATACTTTAATTTATTAAAATGAGTTACGAAATTATTTTTATATTATATACTTGATATTTGAACCACGGGTTTATTTTCTACTATTTTATTTAAAATTTTGCATAATTTTATTGTATTTTATCTACATATCTTCATTTTTATTTTCTTATAAATAAATTTTGTTTCGTTAGAATTCTGTTGCACTGTCACTAAAAGATTTTTATTAATATGTTATTCTTTTGGTCTTAGGAAAAAATACATGAATATCAAAACATATTTACAAAATCAAACAATAAAAAAAAAATGCGACACCTGACATGTGCTAAATTGTTTCTTTTTCCCTTGAGCTATTTGTGTTGCAGTTCAGTGCGTACAGTACCCGTTGATGATGATGTTGTCGATGATGAAGCAGAATCAGAATGTCGAGAAGTTGTAGAAGCTGATGATGAACCGGATGAAGTAATCGAAGTTGTTTTGGAAGAACATGGAACATCATAAATTTCATATTTCAACACAGAAGGTGTTGTCAAAGTAGTTGGAGATGTTGTCAATAAAGGTAAAGATGTTGCTGCTAATGAAGATAATACTTGATCTGTTTGTGTTGGTGCAAACGAATTTGTTGATAATTCAGTTGCTTTTGCTGTTAAAGTTTGTTGTGTGTTTGATATTGATGTCAATACATTCTGTGTTGCTTTGGGTGTTAAATTTGCACTTGTTTCAGCTTTATTGATATTTGGTTGTGGCAGATTTGCTGTATTTACATTTCTATGTAATTGTGGTATACGTGATTGTGTCACTGTTGTTATTCCTAGTTGTGTTAGTGCTTGAGCTTGGATGTCATCAGGTGATACTGTTGTTATATCAGGTGCTTGTAAGGTTTCACTAGATGTCACTTGATTGTCGTCTAGTACCATTGGCATAACCTGACAGCAATTAGTTGTATCTTTACAATTGTTTTGAAAGTTGTTGGCTATGGAGGGGGATAATGAAGCAGCTAAGGTTTGTTGTTGCGTTGCATTGGAATGTATTAAATTTGCATTTGCTGTTTCTGCAGTCGTTTGTATTCTGGGTATGTGTGACTTTTTAGGTTGTGCATAAACTACACCTGGCGGTAGTTTGTTATATGATTCATTTATTATAGCCGTGGGTATTGTTACTGCTGGTGTATGATATTCAGGTGTTGTTGGTTCTGAATTACAACAGTTGGGCTGATGTTTGTCATTAGAAGTTATCATTGAAGCAGGCTGTATGCTGTAAATCTTTTCGGTAAGATGTGCAGGTAAATCTCTTTCTGGTGTCTTATAATTGGGGGGTTGAGATTCAAATGACTGAAATACTGATTGTTGTAGATGCGTTGGTGTTTGGTAATTAGTATGAGTTTTTATGTATTCTGGTTTATTTTTTCTCTTCAAGGTTGAGTAGTAACCCTCACAAGGTTTTAGTGAACCCACTATTAAGGTATTATGGGTAATTTTAGGTTCTTCCTCATCCTCCGCACAGTCGTGTGCCAGCATTAGAGGCGAAGTAGTAATATTATTACTATTTCGTCTTCCTGGTGAAGGTTTGCGTCCCAACGTGGCTACGGTTCGTGGTGGTGGCAATGGTGGCTGTTGTTTGTTTTGGAAGTAAGGGAAAAATGAGTTGGGCGGTAAAGAGTTTCTTTTGTAGGTTGTAGTCAAATCTTTAGTCATGGGTGGTGAATCCGTATCTCTCTCTATATAATTAAGTGAGGGCAACACCTTAGGATATTTTCTACGTTTTATTTCATTTAGTTGTTGTTCTGGTGTCAATGCCTCTGGTGTTAATTGCAAAGCCTCATCTATACTGGTCACATTAATATCTTTCTTTTCGGAATCTTCGTTACCCATAAAACTAGTTATCTTCTCATCTTCAATATAGTACATATCGACTGGCTCTGACCTGGAATGCTGATGCATTGGTTGTAATAACTCTGTCTCGCAGACTTCGGTAACTGCCGAATGTTGTCTGATAAGCGTATAGCGACTATTGCCCAAAGAATCTTGTGGTGTTAGCAATTCGTGGTCTTCTACTTCCACCTCTTGACATATTATTCTATTACGGCCATCTAGTTTCAGCTTTGTTATTTCTATAGGTTCCTGATCCATAACGCTACTGCCCCTACCATCTGGAGTTGCATCAATGGCAACACTTACCTTTTGTGGTTTTGTGGGCTTACCGAATGAACCACTTCCTCTAAGAGAAGATGAAAATGAAGAGGACTTTTGAGAGTTCTTTTTGCTACTATCTCTTCGTTGTAAGGCAGCCTGTTTATGAGGCTCTGTGGTACTTATCCATTCACTGACTTTAGTATGAGTATCCACAGTGGAACAACTTAATTGGCGCGTTATCTTAAAGCCATTAATAGGTGACCGTTCTGTTTTAACAGCCTCATAAGTATTTGATTTTCTCATGGTATCCATGATATAACTATCATCGCCATCATCTTGTTGTGTACAGGACTTGGATCTTTTCAAATCATCATCGGTGGTGCCATCATACGTTAGAATACCAGTTCCTAATTTACGCTGGAAGCTCTTTGTCTTCTTTTTCTTTTGCATCAAGAAAGTTGAATAAATTATGATATTCAATATTATGAATACAATAATTAAGCCAATTAATAAATACAAGGTGGTTTCTGATTTAGCTACATGTTTATGATTTTCAGTTTCATCGGCTACTGATTTACTATCCTCATTAAGGTAATTACCGTTATTGGCATTATTGTTATCTTGTTTTGGATAATCATCGCCATCAATAACAAAATGTGTGTCATATTGCCTAACACCATGCAATGAAGTAGTAGGTGTTCGTTGAGTTGAATCGAAGTTTGTAGTAAAAGCATTAAACTTCCTATCATAGCCTTGAATTCGGCCATCATTGCCATCTCCATCATTACCACCCTTTTGTATTTGCATTCCTTTATATTGCGTGGAAGGTGGCGCATTATACATATTTTCTGCGGCAGTCTCTTTAGAATTTGCCGCATATGGTTCTTGCAATAGCAGTTTTAATGTTCTTACCGGATCTTCAGCACCATTATCACGTGTACCAAATTTATTCATATGACCAGTTATAACATCGACTCTTGTACCAAAATGTTTGGGGTAAATTGCTGTAGTTCCGCTACTAACACCACCAGCTCCATTGTCTACTTCTTTATTCTCATAGTAACGATGATTATTGGCTGCCTGCAGAAATGGATGTTGTTGTATGTGTGCTATTTGATTGAGTTCATCGGGCAATTCTTTATTCCAAAAATTCATATAGACATGTCGATATTTATATTCCACTGATGGTGGTATGCCTGTTTAAATAGAAAACGTTTTTTTTTTTTGTTTTATTAAATTTTATTAAATATGCAAACATTTCGTGTTAGTAGTAAAATTTATATAAAATTGAATAAAATTGATTTCTATACATTAGAGTATGCAGAGAGAAAATACTATGCATTATTCATAATAGATTAACGCTTGCATTAGCATTATTGTAAAATTTAAAACAAAACCGAAAAAACTATTATATAAAATAAAAGAACATTATCCGATAACTACATAATTGTAACATTTCAGATGCTGCATAAACGAATGTGGTGCTGCTTTAAATACTTTTAAATGAACACTGTTCTTAAATTAGTTCGAGATAATTGTATATTTTAATTTTTCTGTTTCTTAAATAAGGTTGATATAACAATCCGCTGAATAACAAATAATTGTGACCAATTTTTTAAACCCTGTAACAGTAGTCTGTAGTCAGGATTCAAGCTAGAAAAAATACTAGAAAAAATACTTAACGTAAATACGCTTTTTTTAAACAGATAAACTTAAAATCACTTTCTGATAATTAGCATTGTCCATCTTGTACGTCCCTCCTCAATGTAAACTTTACGCAAATTAAAAATTTGGTATATAAGTTTATGAACAAAACGATATTTTTATAGCGCCTAAGTCTGGACTTATACAGATATTTGTCAATATCAATATGGTGTGCCATATCGCTGTAACAATCGATTTGTGATTTATACTCTTAGACACCCAGATAGACAGACGGACGGTTAAATTGATTTAAAAAGTGATTCTGATTCGATTTGGTTGTAGTACTCTGACCCCAATCATAAAAATTCAATTTTATTTAATAAAATTCGGTTTTTCAAAATTTATGTCAGCTTAGTTAGCAAAAATTGCAAACAGCATAAAAACTTACAAATCCTATGATTTGGATTTCATAAATAAAAATAAAAAAATGAAAAACCAGGGACAACTAAATTCTAATAATGAGTTTGTGCCGATATTTGTAACTACCAAAAATATTTGACTAACTCACCTCACCTTTTATTATACTAATTACTTCAAAAAGCCATCTGGTTGGAGCTACCATGGGAATATTTATTGGCCTATTGGAACCTTGTTAATCAACTTATATATCGTTATATAAAATTTTTGAATTACTGACGAATAAGAAAACCAATTATGAGTCTGTCTGACCAAAGTTTAAATTTTGTTTAACACTAAAAAATAAAAACGAATACCGCCAATTCAGCGTTTTTTTAAAGGCGCTAAATGGAAAAAATGTTCTTTTTGGATAGTTAAAGGCGTTAAGTTTAGCGTGAAAAGCGCTAAGTTGGTATCGTTGCTTTTAGAAGTCAGCAGTTTGAAAACATTTCCCATTTCACTAATAAATGCATTCTTTATGTTAAATAGTTTAAGGAATTCAGTAATTTGTTTTGTAGAAAATCCTTTAGATGAGAAAATTTAAGTATTTTATATATACCTTCAAATATTAATAAACCGAGTGGAAAAAAATATCATAATAAAATCCACTGTTTTATTCCGATTTTGACCAGACGTTTATTATTTGAAAGGTATTTCTTTTTAGCTGTCCACCAGATTTACAGATTTTTAAATTTTTTCCACATACATAAAACAAGTAAGAAAATTATAGTCGGTCTAGACTGACTATACGATACCCTATATCATAGTTTAGATACTCTATTACTTTGGTCCAACTAATTGGATATAGAAAATAAGCATAAACGAAATTTGAGTGGAATTTTTATTAATATTTTTTGCTGCAGATATGAAAAAGTTCATATCGGATGCTATATCTATATGGGGAATAGGTCCAAAAATGGACCGATCCTGACCATGGTTGGTAAAGTCTCTTGTATTTTGGAAAAATATATACAAACAAAATTTGAGATGAATCAGTGCAATATTTTTGTAATTTTATAGATTTAGGTGAAGATCGGAAAGCAGCTCTATATGGGGCCAATGGCTAAGAGTTGTCCCATAGGGATCGATTTTTGACTACTCATTAATGGATGTAATAAACATATGCAAACCCAGTTTGACTAAGATCTATACGACAATTTGGATCTTAAGGCAATTTATGTCGATTTCATAGGGGTCATTTGTATGGGGGCTAGGTCTGAACATCGACCGATTCTCACCAATTTCAACAGCGTTCATCCCATGGCCCAAAATATATTCATATTTGCGACCTGTAGTTTGATTAAAAGGTTTACATGGACACACAGACGGACGGACGGACGGACGGATGGACATTGCTATTTCGACTCAAAAAGTGATTCTGAATATTTTTGGTTGTTACATACAGCAGCACAAAGTCATTATACCCAAACCACATAGTGGTATAGGGTATAAATATGGTGTACTTTGAAGATGTTAAAGTTCATGGTAAATACTTAGAATCTGTGCACCGAACAAGTGGTGAATATAAAGGGCGGTTTCGGTTTACAAATTTGCTGGACAAAAACACGGTCGCGGATAACTGACAAAAAATAAGAATTTAAATTGTAGATTTTTTATCGATAAGTTGATGAATGTTTATTTTTTTTTTTTTTTTATCAAATTATCGATAATATCATTTTTACGATATTTTGCAATCACTAGTAAAAATCACCGCAAATCTAACAAAATTAAGAAAAGTTAATACAAATTATTACCTGCAGACTTGACACAAACAATTTACAAAGCCCGGCAACCGTTCCTTTAAAGCAATATATACATTAGCGTGACAGCGGTTTGTATAAAAAAAAATTTTTGATCGAATTTTGCGGTATGCGAGTCGGATTATTGTGACACTGGATCTAAAACTTTAGTGCGCAAGATTTCAGCCATATCGGACAATTCTTCCTAGACGCGCATTGAGTTCAAAGTTCAAATATGCATTTATATGTAAAAATTATCAAAAAAAATCATTTTTCACAAATATTTTGATATTAGTAACTGCGTTTCAATTAAATTAATTAATAACCCATAATCTAGAGTAAATTATTTTTTTAATAAAACAACAATAAGCGGTTGAAAAACAGCCATGTTGTATCAAGTTCCCCAGGCAATAAATGCGCCGTAGACCACTTGATTAAGAAAACCGAGTTCACATTTTTAAAAACATTGAAATAATTTACAACAACATCATTTTTGCATTCTTCTGATCCCAAAATTATCTTCTGTAAAGTATATTGCATCTCGTCTATTATTATGCCTTTCGAAATTAATATCAAAACGGTACGTATTTTTTAGCAGTATTTCAAAATCTCCAATTTTACTTTTTCAAAAATTTTGTTCAAAAAATTTACCGAAATCAACGATTGGACTTTAAGGTCTTATTAGCCAAATACATGTGATTATAAGTGCCAAATATTGTAGGTATACTATTCTTAATTTGGCGAGGGCAACGTTTTAATTTCAGCGGATTTGAAGAAATATGTGATTTTTCATATTTTTTCAACTATTAGGCTACATCTCTTTGGTGTTTTTATACCCTCCACACCTCAGTGGCAGAGGGTATATCTAGGTTTGTCATTCCGTTTGTAACGCATCGAAATAAATTCCTGAACACCCCAAAAAAATATATTTTCTTGATCCTTATAACAAGGGAAGTTGATTTACCGATGACCGTCTGTCTGTCTGTCCGTCTGTCTGTCCGTCTGTCTGTGGAAATCACGATCAAGCCGTCAATATCTAAGTTAGACCATTCATTTTTCTATAAGATCGTTTATTAACATCCCATACGAGTTGTTATTTAAAATCGTCAAAATCGGTGAAAAGATTCACGAGCTATGAATGAAACTTTGAAAAAACTCTTAAAAATAAAATTTTTCAGTGTGTTTGTTGTTCTTCATATGATATGTTTTATACGTTGTAATTCTTCGTATTGTTGAAGTCATTACAGTTGTGTGTATATTAATACTGCAGGTGTCACAATGGCCTAAGCAAGTTTTACCACATATTTTTTTATCATTAAAATTAAATATTAAAAATTAAAAATTAATAAAAATAAAAAATAGAAAATGAAAAACTAAAAATGGAAAAAGAAAAATGGGAAATGGAAAATGAAAAATGCAAAATGAAAAAAGAAAAATTAAAAATGGAAAATGGAAAATTAAAAATGAAAAATGAAAATTGTAAAATGAACAAGTAAGAGTGTTAAATTCGGCTGTGCCGAATTTTTTGATACCCTCCACCTGAGTCTTTAATTTTTAATTTTTAATTTTTAATTTTTAATTTTTAATTTTTAATTTTTAATTTTTAATTTTTAATTTTTAATTTTTAATTTTTAATTTTTAATTTTTAATTTTTAATTTTTAATTTTTAATTTTTAATTTTTAATTTTTAATTTTTAATTTTTAATTTTTAATTTTTAATTTTTAATTTTTAATTTTTAATTTTTAATTTTTAATTTTTAATTTTTAATTTTTAATTTTTAATTTTTAATTTTTAATTTTTAATTTTTAATTTCTAATTTTTAATTTTTAATTTTTAATTTTTAATTTTTAATTTTTAATTTTTAATTTTTAAATTTTAATTTTTAATTTTTAATTTTTAATTTTTAATTTTTAATTTTTAATTTATAATTTTTAATTTTTAATTTTTAATTTTTAATTTTTAATTTTCAATTTTTAACTTTTAATTTTTAATTTTTAATTTTTAATTTTTAATTTTTAATTTTTAATTTTTAATTTTTAATTTTTAATTTTTAATTTTTAATTTTTAATTTTTAATTTTTAATTTTTAATTTTTAATTTTTAATTTTTAATTTTTAATTTTTAATTTTTAATTTTTAATTTTTAATTTTTAATTTTTAATTTTTAATTTTTAATTTTTAATTTTTAATTTTTAATTTTTAATTTTTAATTTTTAATTTTTAATTTTTAATTTTTAATTTTTAATTTTTAATTTTTAATTTTTAATTTTTAATTTTTAATTTTTAATTTTTAATTTTTAATTTTTAATTTTTAATTTTTAATTTTTAATTTTTAATTTTTAATTTTTAATTTTTAATTTTCAATTTTTAATTTTTAATTTTTAATTTTTAATTTTTAATTTTTAATTTTTAATTTTTAATTTTTAATTTTTAATTTTTAATTTTTAATTTTTAATTTTTAATTTTTAATTTTTAATTTTTAATTATTAAATTTTTAATTTTTAATTTTTAATTTTTAATTTTTAATTTTTAATTTTTAATTTTTAATTTTTAATTTTTAATTTTTAATATTTAATTTTTAACTTTTAATTTTTAATTTTTAATTTTTAATTTTTAATTTTTAATTTTTAATTTTTAATTTTTAATTTTTAATTTTTAATTTTTAATTTTTAATTTTTAATTTTTAATTTTTAATTTTTAATTTTTAATTTTTAATTTTTAATTTTTAATTTTTAATTTTTAATTTTTAATTTTTAATTTTTAATTTTTAATTTTTAATTTTTAATTTTTAATTTTTAATTTTTAATTTTTAATTTTTAATTTTTAATTTTTAATTTTTAATTTTTAATTTTTAATTTTTAATTTTTAATTTTTAATTTTTAATTTTTAATTTTTAATTTTTAATTTTTAATTTTTAATTTTTAATTTTTAATTTTTAATTTTTAATTTTTAATTTTTAATTTTTAATTTTTAATTTTTAATTTTTAATTTTTAATTTTTAATTTTTAATTTTTAATTTTTAATTTTTAATTTTTAATTTTTAATTTTTAATTTTTAATTTTTAATTTTTAATTTTTAATTTTTAATTTTTAATTTTTAATTTTTAATTTTTAATTTTTAATTTTTAATTTTTAATTTTTAATTTTTAATTTTTAATTTTTAATTTTTAATTTTTAATTTTTAATTTTTAATTTTTAATTTTTAATTTTTAATTTTTAATTTTTAATTTTTAATTTTTAATTTTTAATTTTTAATTTTTAATTTTTAATTTTTAATTTTTAATTTTTAATTTTTAATTTTTAATTTTTAATTTTTAATTTTTAATTTTTAATTTTTAATTTTTAATTTTTAATTTTTAATTTTTAATTTTTAATTTTTAATTTTTAATTTTTAATTTTTAATTTTTAATTTTTAATTTTTAATTTTTAATTTTTAATTTTTAATTTTTAATTTTTAATTTTTAATTTTTAATTTTTAATTTTTAATTTTTAATTTTTAATTTTTAATTTTTAATTTTTAATTTTTAATTTTTAATTTTTAATTTTTAATTTTTAATTTTTAATTTTTAATTTTTAATTTTTAATTTTTAATTTTTAATTTTTAATTTTTAATTTTTAATTTTTAATTTTTAATTTTTAATTTTTAATTTTTAATTTTTAATTTTTAATTTTTAATTTTTAATTTTTAATTTTTAATTTTTAATTTTTAATTTTTAATTTTTAATTTTTAATTTTTAATTTTTAATTTTTAATTTTTAATTTTTAATTTTTAATTTTTAATTTTTAATTTTTAATTTTTAATTTTTAATTTTTAATTTTTAATTTTTAATTTTTAATTTTTAATTTTTAATTTTTAATTTTTAATTTTTAATTTTTAATTTTTAATTTTTTAATTTTTAATTTTTAATTTTTAATTTTTAATTTTTAATTTTTAATTTTTAATTTTTAATTTTTAATTTTTAATTTTTAATTTTTAATTTTTAATTTT